>CABFWO010005906.1:0-15158 GCA_902155825.1 Timema genevievae | reverse complement strand
GGGGGGGGGGGGGGAAGCTTAATCTGTTTCTCCACTGGATCTAGTGACTTGTGTAACTGTCAGAAAAGGCCCTTCCTATGAAAATTGGAGTGTACCCACCCCTTTCTTGTGTTTATGTGTGTGCCCGTACCGAAACACCCATTGTTCCAAGCGGGTTCACGGCCGTGTTATCTCCGCCCGTACAAATGTTTGTCTCGAATCCAGGTGGCCAAGGTTGACCACGGATCCGATAACACCGACACTGAACGAGATGACTACAGCGGGTGTCCTACACCCAACCAGTCGTCCTACGTGTACGACAGTCGCTACGGCAAATCCCTGGGACAGCTGACGAGGGAAGTCCCGCCAAGATTAGAACATTACAGGTCAGAGACACACATCAACGCTTAGAAGCAATAAAAGACCACTGTTTTTTGCAGTTTTTATATAAAAACTTTTTTTTGCTAAATTATTATTATTATTATTATTATTATTACTATCACCGCGTCTTACTACCCGTTCGGGTTATACGCACTTACGCTAATGTGCAATGGTAGGGTGATTGTGAGATGAAATGGAGGACTGATAAATCTGTGCCGAGACCGAGGATTGAACCCCGGACCCCCAGCACAGAAGTCTGACACCTTACCCCTAGACCACCAGGTCACCTTTTTTGCTAAAATAGTTTTTATATAAAGATTATTTTTTTGTCAAAATAAATAATACATTTATCCAGTATAAACATTTGAGTTTAATTGTATTCACATGGTGACATCAACAGTTCTTGATTCTTTGTCATGAGCGGATCGGATTTTGAGGACATGTTATCTTTTTATTGGTGCATCACATATAATACTCATGAGTATATAAACTCTCTTCATGATCCCCTGGTTGCAGAAATACATAATTTATAGGTCATTTTTTGGTCATTATTTGTCACTTTGGAATTTTAGGTGATATTTTCTTGGTTTGAGTAGTTTTTATTTATTTTTTTAAGTCATTTAAAGGCATTTACCTTAAAAATAAGAATATGTTTTAATAGTATCAATATTTTATAAATGCAAGATGAATCAAACATAATGTTCTCAACAAATAGTTGTCGTCGGAATGAGAAGATAATACAGGCCATGAACTTTGTATCCTCTTTGCTTGTTTGGTTGTAAAATAAATACACTCTCCTGGTGAGACTGCAACTAAGCTGGAGAGAGGGTTGTGTTGGAAGGGGCAGCAGATTTAATAAAATGAATGATATACTAAGCAGGGCGCAAGAGTTTAGACGTTTCATTGCATGGATATTTTTTAGTTTCTATTTGAAAAGTGTGTATTTGGTTTATTCATGCTCCTTCATTACGAGTTTTGTACATATCTTTAGGTAATTTTTTTGTAAATTTGGAGTAGTTTTTTTTAGAATGTATAGGCCATTTTATGAATCATTTTTTGATCATTTTTAGCTCATCAAAATCTGGGCCTTGGTCATGAGCATAGTGGTATCTGAACAGAAGAGATTTAAATGAAGATAAAAGGTAATATTCAAATATCACTATGCTCATGACTGATATTCAGGAACTGTTGGAATTACGTTATGTAGAAAATTAAACTGAATGTGTCTACTTATTACTATATGAGGTGTTTTGTCTTAAGACAGGTCAATTTTTTTTTGTCAGTGAACTTTAACCGCCAATGCGCCCTGTCCTCTGCTTCCTCTTTAAGTCCCAATAATTTTCTTCTTTCCTTCAAGTCATCCAATATTTGAATCCTCCTTCCTAAGCTCATCTTTCTTCAACCCTTCCTTCCATGACGTCATGCAGAAGACAGTTCCTTCTAAGGATGTGTCCGATCCAGTTTGCTTTGCACCGAAGAATCACATCCAAAATGGTTCTCTTCTCACCCAAGATTTTTAGGACTTCTTCATTCGTCACCCTGTCTGTTCACCTGATTTTCTACTTAACTAGAGCAATATTTAATTTATGTTAACAAAAAAAGTTTCAGTCTTTACCGCAAAAAAAAATATGTTTGCAATTTCTAAAATCCTCTTCCTATGAATTTTTCTGACTGTACATTATATCCTGGAAATTTGGAAACTGTCACCATAATAAAATCAAAGGTACAACAAATGCTCAACAATATAAAAAATGGAATACTAGTATGAGAAGATATAATGTTAGCTCACATTTAAGAATCATTAAATGTTTCAATCGTTTATCTGCCATAACTAAACGAAAGTAGTTTTTCGTGTACTTTCAATTGGCTGAATTGCCTTTTATTTGTAAGCACTAAGAAAAAAACTAGAAGTACTCTGACAAAACGCTTTTCTCAGAATATGTTTAACTACACAAGATTATTTTCCCCCCACAATATCACACATTGCTCCAATATTCAAATAACATCTCCATTCCAGGTTGAAAAGCATCTTTTCTAAGTGCTTTGAGATATCTTTGAGATAACTTTAAGACTAAAAATTTATCTATACACTTGGTTGAAAAATTGGGGATAAAAGCTGCAAAGGTTTAATAAATACCTGAAAATTATAACTTAGTAGATAATCTAAGATTGTCCAAAACCATTTATATTCCCGACAGAAAGAAGAACTGCGTATGAAATTTGCTTCATGGACAAACCATCCATCAAAAGCTTAAGCATTGATAGCAGTTTTGATCGAGCATTGATCAAACCTTCTTTCGAATCCAGTGGGAATGACTATTAGAATTAGTGTAGTAAAATTACAGGCTATTATTATTGTGTAATTGTTCGTGGGTTCAATCCCAATCGTGATCGACTGATTTTTCTTGAGAGAGCCCAGCTTCCTTCAAAGAGGAAGTAAAGCCGTCGGTCCCATGTCGATGTTGGCATGTAAAAGAATCCTGAAAGATATGTGAAAATACTTCTCCCGGAAAAAAATTGATAGGCCCTTTCACTCTAGCTCAAAGAGATTCTCGTGAACTAATATAATCAGTCGGTTTAAAAAGTTATAAAGAGTTATAAACAACCTCGAACGACTAAAATCTTTAAGAATATTCGATAATAATTGAGGATTCGAGAAAATTTAAAAAACGAGATTATTAATTTTTATTATTTCAATATTTGGGTTGGAATTGTTTTTAAAGGTTTAATACCTATAACTATTGGGTGTTTATCCTAAACAAAATATTAGTACAATCTTAACAATCAGACTCAAGAACATTGATTTAACACTTTAACTGACTAAATGAATGTTATAATTTCTATTAATTTATTATTTTATTTACTCTACTTATATTTCCTTTTATGTTGATTATTTTTTACAAGATTCGGATTCAAGATGGTGGCTAGACCAAACTCTAGCTATATCACAAATACATGGTTTACACGTTCCTATTTTACACCATATTATAATAGTCCTATATTATGAACTGTAAATATTATTGACCAAGCGCAGGGAGGCCTTGTTTTATCATGACCATTTGTCATCTACTCTATGTCCTAATTTTTTCCCCACGATAAATGTGTGGACCAATTTTAACGAAATTTTGCAAATACATTCTTTGAGCCTAGGTCCAAAGACGCATGTAATCTTCTTCTATCTTGAAAAGTAACAAACTTACCTTGAATTATTATACTATGGCTACCTTTTTAGGGTAAACTGAGCGAACATAGTTTTAAAATCTGCCTATCCATTTTAAAGTGGTGGCGTCTCGAAAGGTTTTCCGTTAAACTCAAGTGATTTTAATTTAAAATTCTAAACAATTGGTCGAATACTTTGAGCAAATTCGTTAAAACTCGAACAAATATTGCGAGACTGAAGATTTAAACTGCATGAACAACGGTTTATAGCTTACTATATACAAATATAGAGCCTAATGTAAAATATAATGCTGTATTAATTTGTTTTCTGTCTAACTTGGATCACCGATAAAAGATATCAACGTAAAATCCAAAGAGAAATCATAGGAAGTATTTCAACCGGAAATCCAAAGAGAATTCTTGAAAGTGTAGTTTGATTGAAACACGGTAAGAGCGAGGTCAACAACTAGTTAAGCTATATATTATATACATGTACTTAATTTCCAACACATTACTGTAGACCAAGGTTCAGGATTTGATTCCCTGTCGAGATGTAATTTCTATAATACGAAGCTTAGATGCTTATAAACTTTATGACACTCGAGCCTTGTCTAAAATAATCTAATTTGTTTCCAGAGATTTGTCGGTGAGACACGCAAATAGGCCGACTCTAGACGAACTTCATGAGGGGAAATTCTCAGAGAAGGTAAGTTAACACAGTGTCTTGAGATGGAGAAGGAGGAGGAAGCGGGGTGGGCAAGGGGTTCAGATGTATATAAATCTTGGCGTTATTTAAAAAGGGGTTTGTTATTTCAAAATATGTATCACGCCAAAATTGAGCTGAAAAGTATCAACATGCTCCAATAGTAAATTAAATTGTTTATTTTATTATTGGTTTATCATTTTTTATTTTCAACTTTTTTTTTTCCTATCTACAACTATTAAGGAATTATATTGAAAAAACAAACAAAAATGGAACCAGCATTTTTCAATATAGCGGCCATATCACATCTTCAATTTTAGGAGACTTTCAGTATATTCTAACATAAGAAGGCAACAAACTGCAACATCTCTACCAAATTCCTTGCTTATAATGAATATTTTTTTAAAGGTTTATGTTACTTTTTATTATTTTTCCTGCATATAGGATTAAATTTTTTACATTCATTATGTAATTTTTTAAACATGTTTGCCTTCTTAATATTTTCGTGACATCTGAACGTCTGAAAAGCGTCTCATCGGTCCAATAGGCTCCCCCTTTTCGTTTTTCTTTCAACAGCCTTGTACAGAATGTCAGGACGGTAGCTACTCTTATATTAACTGACATTGACCTTGAACTAATGCGGTCGTTTGTCTGCAAGTGACAATTAATTTCCCACGAGATGGGTCCTCAAAACCACTGCAGGTGTTCTCAATTTATCTTATTTGTCATTGACCACACAGAGTTTGATTTTCATTTATATATACACACGTATTCATCCATGTATGATATGTACAGAGAAAAAAAAGGAGGAAAGCCCAATTTTAACTCAAAATGAGTTAGTACTGCCATCTGTTAAACAATCATGAGACCTTACTAATACACTTTATATTATGGTTAAAATAAGTCTCTGACATATTTAAGTTAATTAAAAAAAAATATTCCTGAAGTCCTCATGGAGTTTGGGATATAAAAGTTATTTTCCTGGGAAATGTTTTTAATGTGATTTTACCTATTTTTCCTTTGTACGCTTCATATGTTATCTGCAACGGTCACTCTACATATATTTTATCTATACCTATAAAATAACACAAATAAAATAAATAAACATAATTGTTGACGACAAAAATTATTATAATTATGTTTGTATTTTCTAAAATCTAAATTTTTCACCTGATAAAAATCATAAAAAATGTACTATTTCTAACATTTTAGAAAACATTTTTTAATTAGTTGGTAGGTGTTGATGAGGTCAGGTTTCGAATCCCGACTGGGGGAACAGCGTTTATATCCCTAAATGATTTTCTATTTTAACTCCACGCAATCATCCCTACCTAATTAATGAAACTATAGGCTAGGGCCCGCAAACTTACGGTTCAAGGGCCGTGTCTGGAGTTTTTACTTTATTAAAATTCATTAATTAAGATGGCGAACCGTATGAAATAGGGTTGGTTGATGATATCATATAAATTTTCAGTTAAGTTTACGAAATAAAAACAGTTTTATCTTGAAACCAATATTGTGTAAAGCTCTTTATCTAATTTATAAAAATACATTTATTTATTTTGGTGGCCAGTTAAAAAAGATAGGCCTACATTTATGATTTATGAATATAATATTTTTTAATTATTATTTCTTATGTTATGATAGACTATAATATATTTTTACCACAATTGCCAAATAGAAAACGTAACAGTTTTATTAATATTTTCTTCTCTTTCAATGAGATAAGTAAAAGCTAAATATACAGTAAGCATCAGGGAAGTATTATTAGAAACGTTTGATAAGACTTTTGATTGATAATAAAGTGTTACCAAGAACATAATAACTATTTCCACATTAGCGACTTCCAACCAATGTTTGCAATAAAAATCTTCTGCTAGCTGTTTATTACCATCACTCTTACGCTGGATAGACTGTAGATAAACCGGTCCAATCAAACGGAACGCAATCGAACTGTCTAATTACATAATATTGAAAATAACCGGCTCCGTGGTGTTGTGGTCAATGCACCTGGCTACGAACCTAGTAGTTCCGGGTTCTAATCCCAGCAGGTACCTTGGGTAATTTTCCAGAAAGGGGAGTTACCCCCAACGTTCACCAGGGTTTGGTTAGTTAAACTTGAGGTAGGTTTAAGGGTTTCCACTGGTTCCACACCCTAATACTCACCATCACCCTCATCTCATCTCATCTGGACATGGAAAGAGCCTCCACGGAAAGGATGTGCGATCAGTACATTCGGGCGTCCCCTGGGCAATGGCATATTAGTACAGACCAATCTTTCCACTACTGGACTACGAGTAATGTAGCCCAGACATGTAGTATTAATATTGTAAGTTATACAAATTTAAATATGGAGTAATTTATTTAAAATCATCTCCCTCGCTTCCTCCCTTCATAATCCTGTTCCCTAAGTCTCGTAGAGCACGGGAGTTAAAATGTTGCCGCTTCAAGACAAATCGCGGAATGGCTCGTCTCAGATATTGTCTTGGCCCTCAAAGACATATCACGGTCACACTTACACATTACTGCAACAGTGTCGGCTTCTAGTGAGGAAGAGGTCAACCAACACACGCAGTCCAATTTTCGTAACGAGGTCTTTTATGAGATAGCTAGAAAAGAACCTGCTTCAGGTGGATGAATAGTCCAAGGCTTCACTCTCGTGGTAGACTGGATAACCTATGACAGGGATAGCAGGGTTCGAATCCCGGTAGGTCGTACTGAGGGTATCCCTCCCTTGAATGGTTCCCCACTTTCCTTTCAAGCAAATGCGGCTGCATTTGATCTTAAATGTTACCTTACTCATCGCTATTCCATCATTGTAATTAATGTATGCGTATATAAGTTTCGATGGCCGTGTGGTCTAACGCGCTACTCTCGTTTTTAGGCGAGATTGCCGAAGACAGGGTTCGATAACGGGTCGGGTGTACTGAAGGTGGTTTTCCTAAATGGTTTTCCACACACCCTCCACGCGAATGCGGGTTCCCTTCCTCTTAATTAAACCTTCATAATCCCTACACCATTAGTGTATTTATCACATAAGCGTATAAACCGAACGGGTAGTAAGACGCGAAGCTAAAAAATATCCTGTATGCATATAATTAGATAGAGTAGGCCTATAAAGAAGTTGTGAGAAAATAAAATAATCTGCTACTTTCGAAAAACAGTGTTAATGTAGTGTTTTTTTTAAATTTAGCACCGCGTCTTACTACCCGTTCGGGTTATACGCTTTAGTACTAATTACTCTAATGGATTAGGAATTGAGAAAGTTGAATTTAGAGGAAGTGAACCCGCATTTGCGTGAAGGTAGAGTGAAAAGCATTTAGGAAAAACCACCCCTAGTTCACCCGACCGAGATTCGAACCTCGATCTACCTGTCCTCGGTGGTCTAGCTCAACACGACTGGCGCGTTAGCTAACTAAGCCACCGAGGTGGGTGTTAATATAGTAAAATAATAATAAGAAGAAGAAGAATACATTTTTAAGGTGGTTGCGCCATTCCGGAGCTGCAAGACAGAGACAAGCCACACTCACTCATACACAGGCAATATCAATATTTTATACTTATGATCATTTTTTATAGCACCGCGTCTTACTACCCGTTCGAGTTACACGCTTGAGTACTAATTACGCTAATGGTTTAGGGATTCAGAGGGTGGAATTAAGAGGAGGTGAACCCGTGTAGGAAAAGTGTGAAACCATTTAGGAAAAACTACCCTCAGAACACCCGACTGAGATTCGAGCATCCATCTACCCATCATCGGCAGTCTAGTATACTTTGAGAGTAGCGCCTTAGACCACGCGGCCACCGAAACGGGTCCCTCCTTAATGAGTTGAAACAGAAGAAATTTGTGTCGTAATAAAGTACAATTTATTTGCTACTTTTCTGTGTTTAGTGTTTTTTTTTTGTGGAATTTAACGATAATTTTTGGTTATTGTTGGGATGGCCACCTCTGTGGTATAGCGGTCAGGCTTCAAATACAGAAGTTCCTGGTTCAATCCCCGGCACTTACAGATCTTTCTGTGAAGCAATGTCTCTTGAACGGGCTCAACTCAGCCTCGTGAGGACAAATGAGGAGTCATTTGAATAAATACGTAGCGGCTCCGGTCCGGAAAACTGAGAGGTTGGAGGGTTGGGTGTGCTGACTACATGATACCCTCTACCCGCAAATATTGGCACCATGTTCGCCAACATGTGGCGGACACTCGGTTGGTATTGCTTGCTTATGGGCTGACGCCATGGATTTTTTTTAAATGGTTGGTATGGATTTTATTTTATTAGGTACGATGGTACTTTGTGGGTGATTCGTAAAAGTCACGGTTTAATTCCAATCCAGGTAGGGGAAAGCGGTTGGTAAGACTTTTTTTTTCCCCCATAGGACTTGATCTGTAGATGATATTCTGTCCATTCACCCTCTGGGGACAACCCCGGCGACAGTATTATCCACTGACTCGTAAAAAACCTAGTCGCTTATATATTAATTATATCTGTATATTTTCTAAACTATCTTCTTACTGAGCTCCCTCTATAAAGTAGCAATGTTTATAGTCAGATCAGCAAGTTGTTCTAATGGTCTGTGAAGAGCAATTATACCATGTCTATTAAAAAGTAATATATATTTAAGACAGCGTACGAACGGCAAATAACATTTCTTAGGATCGTTAGCCCCGTTACTCGTTATTATGGCCGTGTAGGAGGCAGGAGGGGGGGGGGAAATAAACGGCCGGGAAGCGACCAATTGAGAGGAGTTAATTGCTCGACATTTTGTTAAGACATCCCTCATTACATGGGGTAATTTGTGCTTGTTTACCGAGATGTTTTTCACGGCATTATTACCATATATTGAGGAGTATATTCTAGCTTCTTATTTACGTTTGGGTATTTTTAAAACTGGGATACCCGCTCCGGTGGCCATATGGTCTAACGTGCTACTCTAGCGGTAGACTAGACTGTCAATGATGGGGAGATCAAGGTTCGAATCTCGGTCGGGTGTACTGTGCTATTTTGCAAAATGGTTTTATACTCTCCCCCACGCAAATGTGGATACACCTCTTATAAATATAACCTTCCTAATCCATCAAACAATTTGAATAATTAATACATAGTCATACAATCCGAACGTGTGGTAAGATGCGGGGAAAAAAAATTGAAAAGGAAAAAAAAAACTCCATGGTGTGAGTTCGCAAGCGAGCTATACCGACCGAGCGGCCGCCGCCATTGGCGATGATAGTGCTAACATTTGCGGATAGAGGGTGTCATGTGGTCAGTACAACGAACTCTGCAGCCGTTAATCTCAGTTTTCTAGAGCGGATCTGCAATCTATTTATTCAAGTGGCTCCTAATTTGTCCCCTTGAGGTGAGTTTGACCCCATTCCAGGCCTACTGCCTCAACAAAAAATTCTTAAAGGGCCGGGGATCAAAACCGGGACCTATGGATCTGCAGCCAGGAACTCTGACCACTAGATGACAGAGGCGGTCAATTTAATAGAAAATGGAATAAAATCATATTTGTATACTAGTTAAAGTTTGATGTAATGCAATTTATAGTGATCCGTATTAAGCTGTCAATAATACATTTTAAATTATGATGGTAAGTTTAATACACAATATTAAATAAAAAAACTAAATAAACAAATTTTTTAATGCATAAACTTGTAGTATTGGAGGAAATGCGGTAGAAAGAAACAATAAAAATGGGGAAAAGGGACAAAAAAAATTAAGAAATTTTTTCTCTTTTTGCCTTCTATTTCCGATGGAAAAAAGGTGAATTTATAGGGACAAAATATCCCTTTTACTTTTCCGCGTGGGGAGAGGTTAGTGAAAAGTACAAATAAATCACGCGCGAGAAAACCACCAGTAGAGATTCAAACCTCTACCGGTGAGGTATCAATGACTCTACGATCGATTAAAGTTCCATTATAGGCGCCGACAACCACCCTATCGTGTTTGCAGATGAAATCTCGACTTACATAGTCCGGGAACCAACCATAGAAACGATCCGCAGCTCTCCTACATTGCAATTCCAATCTAATGTCGATCAACACTATAATCGGTCATCCTCTTCTCGAAAGTTCGCTCTCGGACGACCTGATTACCATCTTAATTGGGCGGCATGGTCACTTCACATCCTGTACGCATACACCGCATATAAAACTACAGTCCCCCTTCCCCTACAACCTCACCCCGCAGAGTAGGGTGGGAAAAGAAGTAGGTTCGGATGTAACCATCGAGACTAGGTTATGCGGCGTTGCCAATTTGCGAGTCCTTCATTGATACACTACTTTAAAAAAGGGGGGGGGGGAAGAGGGGGCTGACCGCAATGAGTTATCAACTTATCTTTGACAAGTCGGAACTTTATAATTAAGCACTTAAAAGTTGGAAATTAATTGAGAGATTTTAGTTGAAGGCAGGAAATTATGTATTTGGTGGTCAAGTTCGACTGGTACAATATCATGAACACCTCACTGTTATTGTTCACTCAACGAATAACATCTAAGTTAAAAAAAAAAAAGCTCGAAACAAACGTCACATCTTGGCGGATTTTTCTGTGTTCTACTTGAAAAGCAACAACCTGGGATTGAGGCTATTAAAACTCTTTTATCATATTAAAAAATTTAGCATTTAAAAATAATTATTTTATACTGAAAAAAACTATTATAATTTTTCCAATTGCGCTGTCAATATTGAATAATGCAGCAAACCAAACTTTGATAAGTTTTCTGGCTGAAACTATCTCTTGTATTAAATTTCCCGGTTAATCAGATGTGAAGTGTCTTTGATCGATTTATAATTTATTTTATTAAATAGATATTTTTGTGTAGCAAAACTAGTAATGTAGTTTGTGGTAGTTCATTTTAGTCAATATTGAGCAAATTGATAAAAAACGAAGGTAATTTGAAAAGTATGTAGTTTTTTAAAGTTAAAAAATTATATTAGACCTTGAGTTTAAAAATCATCAATGTTAAATATTTATTTCCATTCATTAATAATTACTTTTTATTTATTATAATTGTGTCTCATATCAGAAAGTATACATACATGTAAGTGAAATTTAATCAAATTTGATAACATAATTTTTGAAAAAGAAAATCTTGTTTGTTGGATTATATAAATTAGGTTATTTTCAGTTTGTATAAGTATTAATAACACTTGTAGATGAATATATATAAAATAATTGTATACATATAGGCTATATCGATTATGAAAACATACATGAGGTTACATGCGTGGGAGGATGGGTGCATCACAGTATAACGTAACACAGATCTTATACTTCATAATGTCGAGAAAAAAAATATCATACATATTTTAATCGTTAATAAACATAGCTATATATATATATAACTTTCGATTCTGAATTGTACGACATCTGATTCCCTCTTTTGGTATAAAAAAAAGCTTTCCTTTGAAATAATAACATTTATTTTTGATGTGAAGTTACGTAGCATGGTTTGGGGAGAGGCTTAATGTCTACATGGTGTTACATAGGGATGAAGAGTGGGGGGGAAGCAAGAAAACGCTTTATATGATATGGATGACGCCTTACATAAGATATGAGAAAGTAAAATCAGAGTTTAAGATTCATATTCACACCTGTGTAATCGTCAGACGCAATCCGCTGCGCATTACTGTTAATAGAATTGCCCCATGTTATCTCAAGGCGCTCATAAACAAATTAAACCTGTTATTTCACGGCAGATAATTTTCTATCTATAAAAGTTAGTTTTGAGTCAAATCCTGTATTATTCATTCATAACATTTTTAAATATGAGATCTTAGTATTAAAAACTCGAGATTAAAAAAATCACAAATTAAGAAAAAAAAAGGTATTGCTAATTTTAAAAATCATTTCCGAACTTTAAAAAAATTAATAATAATAGTTGTACTGAAATTGTTACAGTGAAATGTTTACACTTATTGATAATCTCAGTATACTTATCCATCGATCCCAGATAAAACAATCGAATAGATTTAAAAATGACACCTGGACACTGGAATCTAACCCAGAACCTTTGACTTAGCACGCCAATTATCTACCACTGAGATATACAGACGTGTGAATATCACAGGCTGTTAAGAACTATAATTGGTATCACAGTCACTGGCGACTAGGTTGTGGCTTTATCCGGCCAATAGTACAACGTACATTCACACGTCCATCACAGACTATGCTTTAAAATATGAGTGAAGAATGACCTTGAGCACGGGACGATCGCTGGATAGCTCAGTGGTAGGGAATTGGCTCACCAAGCCAAAAGTCTCAGGTTTGACTCCCGTGTTCAGGTGTCATTTTTCAATACGGCTCATATATGTAATTTTAATAATTAATTCTCCAAGCTTCGTCTTTTATAGATACTTAATTGTATAGTGTTGATTTATTCCATATTTACATAAAACAGTTTCTTAGGTAAACTGGATTTTATAAAGTTGAAAATCTTGAACAACTAATTTATTTTATTTCTACCTGACAAATGTTATTAGAAATAACTTTTACAAAGATCGAACATACACGATTGAAATTTGTCCAATTAATGTTGATTTAATATAACTTAGATTATATATACCATTATCTACTAAACTTTGTCACAAATTATATTTCCAAAATAAAGTTGTAGCCTATAATATTTTAACGAAAACCATACATATAATGGAATCTCTAACCTTTATCGTCTTAAGTTATATTTGTCTGACACCTTAGCTCACTAGTGAGCATATCTGTCTTCTGACTTAAGGGGCCACGGGTTCGATTCCTGGCATGGCCGAAATATTTCTCAGTTCGTAAGTCGTTTGCCAATTTAATCAGTAGATTCAGAAAGTGCACGTTAAATACCTCAAATAAAAACAAGTTTTATTCAAATGACAACGTAAACCTTAAATGTTTTAGGTAGGAATCCCACTCCTTCAACTGATAAAGGTCACGAAAGTTCTAGACAAGTTAGTAGATCTACTTCCAACTACTCATACGTCAAGTTACGTGATCCGCTGCTATCATTGTTGATAATGTTTATAAATACCTATAAAATACTAGTGATAATAATTTAGTGAAATGGTATCAATGTGGAATGCAACAAAAAAAAGTGTTTGTATTTTATAAAAAAAAAAGCCTTTTCTATGAAAACTGGACTGTATCATTTCATAACCTAGACAAGCTTATTTTAATGAAGCAAATCGTGTGTGTGTGTGTTTTACACCCATGTACACACGTCCTGAGAGTAAACAAGGCCTCATCATCAGGGGAAGAACCTTTTAGAATCAATAACTAACAAATCTAGAGTCGGTAACGTTGACATCAAAATCCCAACATTTAAGGTGGGGGTTTAGGGGAAGCGAGAAAAGGCAAGTGTTTTTTTTGTAGTTTCTATATCAAAACATTTTTCTGTTCAAAATAAATCAGATATTTCTCCAGTAGAAACAAAGAGTTTCATTTTCTTCACCTGTTGATATCAACAGTTGTTTAATATCTGTAAAGTTTGTCCTGGAATTTAATGAAAACGTTTTTTCTTCGTTTAAAAAGTTTCTCATCAAACACTGGTATACTCATGACATATATCTAACAACTGTTGACATAACCATGTGTAAAAAATTAAACTCTGTTTCTATCAGCGAATTATTTGATTTCTTTTGGTTGAAAAAAAGTTTTGCTACAAAAACTGCAGAAACACAGACCTTTTCTCGCTTCCCCTTCCGTCCCACCTTAAAAGTAACAACAGCTTTAAATTTTATTTTACTACTTCGTTTTCGGATTAAACGCATATATCAGTTACCCTTATGTGCTAGGGTTTAGGAAGGTTGGATTTAGAGGAGGTATACCCGCATTAACGTGAAGGGAGAGTGGAAAACCATCTAATAAAATACGCCCTCAGTACACCTGACTGGGATTCGAAGCCCGATCTCCCCATCATTGCCCACCCAGTCTATTGTGAGAGTGACGCCTTGTAACATTCGACCACCTAAGTGGGCTAGCTGCTAGCTATAGCACGATTTCGGTAGAAAGAAACATTAAGAAAGTACACGTTGATAATATCTTACTATATTAGGCCTATTAGTATTATTTTACAGATTCTGATTTTTTATAGGATCGAAAGGTCACTATAGATCACTTGACTTGACGTATGAATAAGTGAAAGTAGATCTAGTAAGTTTTCTAGCTGTCAGATAAGGTTCTTCCAATGAAAATAGGACTTTGGTCAGATTCGATAGAAATAAACTTTTTAAACAGTTAAAAAAAGTTTCTGAAACAATTTATTTATAATCATACCTAAAGTTAAGTGATCTACACCTGTCAATTTGGATACATAATATCAAAACTTACTAAAAAATATTAACCATATAGTAAACTATTACAAATATAATAGAAAAAATAAGATACATTATTTGTATTTTCGGTACGGTTATTTTTACCATAAAAATTGGCAACAGCCTGCAAGTGAGTGACCGCAGCATGTTGACAAATACAGTGCCAACACCTGCGGATAGAAGGTGTCATGTGGTCAGCACAACGAACCCTTCAGGCGTCAATCTCAGTTTTCTAGACCAGAGCTGGTACTTTTATTATCAAATAGCTCCTCATTTGTCCTCACGAGTCTGATTCTTACCCCGTTCCAGACCCCACTGCTTCATAGAAACAAAGCTGTAAGCGCCGGGGATCGAACCCAGGATCTCTGGATCTGTAGCCAAGATCTCTGAGACCACAGAAGCGGTCTATACTTACCATAATCCTACTATAATTAATGGTGTTTTTTAGCCAATAAATATATTTAAGCAATCAGAACACTACCAACAACTCATAAAACCTCGTCCTTGACCTCTCGTGGCAGCTATTTTCGTGTGTTCTTGTGTAGTGGACTGTACAAGGTTGTGTGGCTCGCTGTGCGTCTGGCGGGCAATTTCGCACTTGTGGTTTGGCCTTGAGAGAGGAAGAGAAAGAGAGAGAGGGTTC
>CABFWO010005905.1:0-41043 GCA_902155825.1 Timema genevievae | reverse complement strand
CATCATCATCATCATCACCATCATCATCATCATCACCATCACCATCATCATCAACATCATCATCATCATCATCATCATCACCATCACCATCATCATGTAGTCAAGTACACAGGTCTTAAGGATCCTGCCCCTATAGTCAAGTAAATAGGTCTTAATGATCCTTGCGCAGTAGTCAAATAAACAGGTCATAAGGATCCTGACCATATAGTCAATTAAACATGTCTTAAGGATACTGGCCATATAGTCAAGTAAACAGGTCTTAAGAATCCTGGCCATGTAGTCAAGGAAACAGCTCTTAAGGATCCTGGCCATGTAGTCAAGTAAATATATTTTAAGGATCCTGCCCCTGTAGTCAAGTAAATAAGTCTTAAGAATCCTGGCCCTGTAGTCGTGTAAAGAGGTCTTAAGGATACTCGCCATGTAGTCAAGTAAACATGTCGTAAAGATCCTGGCTATGTAGTGAAGTAGATAGGTCTTAAAGATCCTTGCCCTGAAGTCAATAATAATAAGTCTTAAGGATCTTGGCCCTGTAGTCAAGTAAAAAGGTCTTAATTGTCCTGGCCATGTAGTCAAGTAAACAGGTCGTAAGGATCCTGACAATGTAGTCAAGTAAATAAGTCTTAAGGATCCTGGCCATGTAGTTAAGTAAACAGATCGTAAGGATGCTGGCCATGTAGTAAAGTAAATAGGTCTTATGTATCCTGGCCCTGGAGTCAAGTAAATAAGTATTAAGGATCTTGGCCATGTATTCAAGTTAATAGGTCTTAAGGATCCTGGCCATGTATTCAAGTAAACAGTTCGTAAGGATCCTGGCCATGTAGTCAAAGTAAATTGGTCTGAAGAATTCTGGCCCTGTAGTCAATTAAATAAGTCTTAAGGATCCTGGCCCTGTAGTCAAGTAAAAAGGTATTAAGTATCCTGGACATGTAGTCAAGTAAACAAGTCGTAAGAATCCTGGTCATGTAGTCAAGTATATATGTCTAAAAAATCCTGGCCCTGTAATCAAGTAAATAGGTCTTATGGATACTGGCCATGTATTCTAGTAAACAGGTCGAAAGTATCCTTGTTATGTAGTCAAGTAAATGGGTCATAAATATCCTGGCCCTGTTGTCAGGTAATTAGGTCTTAAGGATCCTGGCTCTGTAGTCAAGTAATCAAGTCTTAAGAATTCTGGCCACGTAGATATTGATACAGGTCGTAAGGATCCTGGCGATGAAGTCAAGTAATTAGGTCTTAAGAATCCTGTTCTGTAGTCATACAAATATATCTTAAGGAACCTTGTCCTGTAGTCAAGTAAACATGTCTTAAGGATCCAGGCCATGTAGTAAAATAACCAGGTCGTAATGTTTCTGGCCATGTAGTCAAGTAAATATGTATCAAAGATCCGAGCTCTGTAGTCAAGTAAATAGCTCTTAAGGATCCTGGACCTGTATTCAAGTAAACAGGTCGAAAGGATCCTGGCCATGAAGTCAAGTAAAAAAGTCGTAAGGATCCAGGCCATGTTGTCAAGCAAATAGTTCTCAAGGATCCTGGCCACGTAGTCAAGTAAATAGGTGTTAATGATTCTAGCCCTGTAGTCAAGTAAACAGATCGTAAGGATCCAGCCCATGTAGTCAATAAATAGATCATAAGGATCCCGGCCCTGTAGTCAAGTAAACAATTCAAAAGAATCCTGGCCATGTAGTCAAGTAAACAAGTCATAAGGATCCTTGCCATGTAGTCTAATAAAAAGGTATTAAATAATCTGGCCCTGTAGTCAAGTAAATAGTTCTTAAGGATCCTGGCCCTGTAGTCAAGTACACAGGTGTTAAGGATCCTGGCCATGTAGTTAAGTAAACAGGTCGTAAGGATCCTGGCGATGTAGTCAAGTAAATAGGTCATAAGGATCCTTTCCGTGTAGTCATGTAAATAGTTCTTAAGTATTCTGGCCCTCTTGTCAAGTAAACAGGTCTTAAGGATCCTGTCCATGTAGTCATATAAACAGGTCGTAAGTATCATGGCCATGTAGTCAATAATTAGTTCTAAAGTATACTAGCACAGTAGTCAAGTAAATAGTTCTAAAGGATTCTGGCCCTGTAGTCAAATAAACAGGTCTAAAGGATTCTAGCATGTAGTCAAGCAAATAAGTCTTAAGGATCCTGGCCATGTAGTCAAGTAAATAGGACTTATGGATCCTGGGCCAGTAGTCAAGTAAACATGTCTTAAGGATTCTGGCCCTGTAGTCAAGTAAACAGGTCTAAGGGATCCTGGCCATGTAGTCAAGTAAACAGGTACATAAGGATCCTGGCCATGTAGTCAAGTAAACAGGTCTAAAGGATCCTGGATATGTAGTCAAGTAAACTGTTTGTAAGGATCCTGGCCATGTAGTCAAATAAACAGGTCGTAAGGATCCTGGCCATGTAGTCAAGTAATTAAGTCATAGGGATCCTGGCCCTGACGTCAAGTAAATATTTCTAAAGGATCCTGGTCCTGTAGTCAAGTAAACATGTCTTAAGTATACTGGCCATATAGTCAAGTAATCAAGTCGTAAGGATCTTAGCCACGTAGTCAAGTAAATAAGTCTTAAGGATACTGGCCCTGTAGTCAAGTAAATAGGACTTAATGATCCTGGCCCTGTAGTCAAGTAAACAAGTCTTAAGGATACTGGCCATGTAGTCATTGATATAGGTCGTAAAGATCCTGGCGATGAAGTCAAGTTATTAGGTCTTAAGAATCGTGGCCTGTAGTCAGGTAAATAGGTCTTAAGGATTCTTGCCTGTAGTCAAGTAAATGGTGTTAAGGATCCTGGCCATGTAATCAAGAAACCGGCCGTAAGGATCCTGGCCATGTAGTCAAGTAAATAGGTCTTAAATATCCTGGCCCAGTATTCAAGTAATTTGATCCTAAGAATACTGGACCTGTAGTTAAGTAAACAGGTCTTAAGTATCCTGGCCATGTAGTCAAGTAAACAGGTCGTAAGGATCCTTGCCATGTCGTCAAGTAAATAGGTCTTAAGGATCCTGGCTCTGTAGTCATGTAAATATGTCTTAAAAATACTTGCACTGTAGTCAAGTAAACAAGTCTTAAGGATTCTTGCGAAGTAGTCAAAAAACAGGTCGTAAGGATCCTGGCAATGTAGTCAAGTAAATAGTTCTTAAGGATCCTGGCCCTGTAGTCAAGTAAATAGGTATTAATTATTCTGGCCCTGTTTTCAAGTAAACAGGTCTAAATGATCCAGGCCATGTAGTCAAGTAAACAGAAAGGATCCTGGACCTGTATTCAAGTAAACAAATCTTAAGGATACTGGTCATGTATTCAAGTAAACAGTTCTTATGTATCATGGCTATGTAGTCTAGTAAACAGGTCGTAAGGATCCTGGCCATGTAGTCAAGTAAATAGTACTTAAGGATCCTGTGCCTGTAGTCAAATAAATAGTTCTTAATTATCCTGGCCCCATAGTCAAGTAAACAGGTCTTAAGGATCCAAGCCATGTAGTCAAGTAAACAGGTCGTAAGGATCCTGGACATGTAGTCAAGTAAATATGTCATAAGTATTCTGGTCCTGTAATTATGTAAATAGGTCTTAAGTATTCAGGCCTTCTAGTCAATTAAACAGTTCGTAAGCATCCTGGCCAAGTAGTCAAGTAAACAGGTCGTAAGCATCCTGGCCCTGTAGTCAAGTAAACATGTCTTAAGGATCCTGGCCATGTAGTCATTGAAACAGGTCGTAAGGATCATGGCGACGAAGTCAAGTAATTAAGTCTTAAGGATCCTGGCCTCTAGTCAAGTAAATAGGTCTTAAGCATCCTTGCCCCGTATTAAAGTAAATAGGTCTTAAGTATCCTGGCCCTGTAGTCAAGTACACAGGTCCTAAAGATCCTGGCCATGTAGTTAAGTAAATAGGTCGTAAGGAACCTGGTGGTGTAGTCAAGTAAAAAGGTCTTAAGTTTCCTGGCCCTGTAGTCATGAAATAGGTATTAATGATCCTGGCCCTGTAGTTAAGTAAACAGGTCTTAAGGATCCTGGCCATGTAGTCTAGTAAATAGGTCTTAAGGATTCTGGCCGTGTAGTCAAGTAAATAGAGCTTAAGGATCCTGGCGCTGTAGTCAAGTAAACTGGTCTTAAGGATAATGGCCATGTAGTTAAGTAAACAGGTCTTAAGAATACTGGCTATGTAGTCCAGTAAACAGGTCTTAAGAATCCTGGCCATGTAGTCAAATAAACAGTTCGTTAAGATTCTGGCCAAGTAGATAAGTAAATATGTCTCAAGGATCCTGGCTCTGTAGTCAAGTAAATAGGTCTTAAGTATCCGGGCCCTGTAGTCAAGTAAATACGTCTTAATGATACTAGCCCTGTAGTCAAGTAAACAGTTCGTAAGGATCCAGCCCTAGTAGTCAATAAATAGTTCTTAAGGATCCTGGCCCTGTAGTCAAGTAAACAATTCAAATGAATTCTGGCCATGTAGTCAAGTAAACAGGTCATAAGGAACCTTGCCATGTAGTCTAATAAATAGCTATTAAATATCCTGGAAATGTAGTCAAGTAAATAGTTCTTAACGATCCTGGACCTGTAGTCAAGTACACAAGTGTTAAGGATCCTGGCCATGTAATTAAGTAAACAGGTCGTAAGGAACCTGGAGATGTAGTCAAGTAAATAGGTCTTAAGGATCCTTGCCCTGTAGTCAAGTAAATAGGTCTTAAGTATCCTGGCGCTGTATTCAAGTAAACAGGTTTTAAGGAACCTGGCCATGTAGTCAAGTAAAAAGATCTTAAGGATACTGGCCATGTTGTCAAGTAAATAGTTCTTAAAAATCCTGGCCCTGTAGTCAAGTAAACATGTATTAAGTATCCTGGCCCTGTAGTCAAGTAAACAGGTCTTAAGGATTCTGGACATGTAGTCAAGTAAACAGGTCGTAAGGATCCTGGCCATATAGTCAATTAATAATTCTTAAGGATCCTGGCCATGAAGTCAGGTAAATAGTTCTTAAGGATTCTTGCCTGTAGTCAAGTAAATGGTGTTAAGGATCCTGGCCATGTAATCAAGAAACCGGCCGTAAGGATCCTGGCCATGTAGTCAAGTAAATAGGTCTTAAATATCCTGGCCCAGTATTCAAGTAATTTGATCCTAAGAATACTGGACCTGTAGTTAAGTAAACAGGTCTTAAGTATCCTGGCCATGTAGTCAAGTAAACAGGTCGTAAGGATCCTTGCCATGTCGTCAAGTAAATAGGTCTTAATGATCCTGGCCATGTAGTCAAGTAAATAGGTCATAAGTATCCTGGCCCCGTAGTCTAGTAAACTGGTCTTAAGGATCCTTGCCCTGTAGTCAAGTAAACAGGTAGGAAGGATCCTGGCCATGTAATCAAGTAAATATGTCTTAAGGTTCCTGGCTTTGTAGTCAAGTAAATAGGTTCTAATGATCCTGGCCATGTAGTCAATTAAACAGGTCTAAAGTATCCTGGCTATGTAGTCAATTAAACAGGTTGTAAGGATTCTGGCCATGTAGGCAAATAAATAGGTCTTAAGGATTCTGGCCCTGTAGTCAAGTAAATAAGTCTTAATGATTCTGGCCCTGTATTCATGTAAACATGTCTAAAAAATCCTGTCCATGTAGTCAAGTAAACAGGTCGTAATGATCCTGGCCATGTAGTCAAGTAGATAGGTCTTAAGAATCCTTGCCCTGTAGTCAATAAATAGGTCTTAAGGATCTTGGCCCTATAGTCAATTAAACAGGTTTTAAGGGTCCTGGCCATGTAGTCAAGTAAACAGGTCGTAAGAATTCTGGCAATGTATTCAAGTAAATATATCTTAAGGATCCTGGCCCTGTAGTCAAGTAAATAGGTCTTAAGAATCCTGGCCCTGTAGTCACGTAATCAGCTCTTAAGTATACTGGCCATGTAGTCAAGTAAACAAAAATGATCGTGGCCCTGTAGTCAAGTAAACAGGTCTTAAGAATACTGGTAATGTAGTCAAGTAAACAGGTATAAGGATCCTGGCCATGTAATTAAGTAAATAGGTCTTAAGTATCCTGGCCCTGTAGTCAAGTAAATAGGTCTTAAGTATTCTGGCCATGTAGTCAATTAAACAGGTCGTAAGGATACTGGCCATGTAGTCAAGTAAATAGGTCTTAATGATCCTGGCCCTGTAGTCAAATAAATATATCTTATGGATTCTGGCCCTGTAGTCAAGTAAACAGGTCTTTAGTATCTTGGTCATGTAGTCAAGAAAATAGGTCGTAAGGATCCTGGCCATGTAGTCAAGTAAATAGGTCTTAAGGATCCTGGCCTTGTAGTCAAATAAATAGGTCTTAAGGATCCATGCCCTGTAGTCAAGTAAAAAGGTTTTATGGAATCTGATCATGTAGTCAAGTAAACAGGCCTTAAGGATCCTGGCCATGTAATATAGTAAATATGTTTTAAGGTTCCTGGCCCTGTAGTCAAGTAATTATATCTTAAGGATCATGGCCCTGTAGTCAAGTAAACAGGTCTTAAGTTTCCCGACCATGTAGTCAAGTGAACAGGTCATAAGTATCCTGGCTTTGTAGTCAAGTAAATAGGTCTTAAATACCTGGCCCTGTAGTCAAGTAAATAGAACTTAAGGATCCTGGCGCTGTAGTCAAGTAAACAGGTCTTAAGGATAGTGGCCATGTAGTCAAGTAAACAGGTCTTAAGTATACTGGCTATGTAGTCAAGTAAACAGGTCTTAAGGATCCTGGCCATGTAGTCAAGTAAACAGGTCTTAAGTATCCTGGCCATATAGTCAAGTAAGCAAGTCGTAAGGATCCTAGCTACGTAGTCAAGTAAATAAGTCTTAAGGATATTGGCCCTGTAGTCAAGTAAATAGGACTTAAGGATCCTGGCCTTTTATTCAAGTAAACAAGTCTTAAGGATCCTGGCCATGTAGTCATTGATACAGGTCGTAAAGATCCTGGCGATGAAGTCATGTTATTAGGTCTTAAGGATCGTGGCCTGTAGTCAAGTAAATAGGTCTTAAGGATCCTTGTACTGTAGTCAAATAAACAGGTCTTAAGGATCCTGACCCTGAAGTTAAGTAAAGAGGTTATAAGGATCCTGGCCATGTAGTCAGGTAAACAGGTCTTAAGGATCCTGGCCATGTAGTCATTTAAACAAGTCTTAAGGATCCTGGCCCTGTAGTCAAGTAAAGAGGTCTTAAGGATCCTGGCCATGTAGTCAAGTAAACAGGTCGTAAGAAACCTGGTCATGTAGTCATGTAAATAGGTCTTAAGGATCCTGCCCTGTAGTAAAGTAAATAGGTTTTAAGGATCCTGGCCCTGTACTCAAGTAAACAGTTCTTAAGTATCCTTGCCATGTTGTCAAGAAAAGAGGTCGTAAGTATCCTAGCCATGTAATCAAATAAAAAGGTAATAAGTATTTTGGCCATGTAATCTAGTAAATATGTGTCAAGGATCCAGGCCCTGTATTCAAGTAAATAGGTCTTTAGGATCCTGGACCTGTAGTCAAGTAAAAAGGTGTTAAGTATCCTGGCCATTTATCCAATTAAATAGGTCTTAAGTATCTTGGCCCTGTAGTCAAGTACACAGGTCTTAAGGATCCTGGCCATGTAGTTAGGTAAACAGGTCGTAAGGAACCTGGCGATGTAGTCAAGTAAATATGTCTTAAAGATATTGGCGCTGTAGTTAAGTAAACAGGTCTTAAGAATCCTGACCATGTAGTCATATAAACAAGTCGTAAGGATCCTGGACATGTAGTCAAGTAAACAGGTCTTAATGATCCTGGCCCTGTATTCAAGTAAATATGTCTAAAGGATCCTGGCCCTGTAAAGAAGTAAACTGGTCTTAAGGATCCTGGCCCTGTAGTCAAGTAAACTCGTAGTATAAATCCTGGCCATGTATTCAAGTAAATTTGTCTTAAGTATCCTGGCCTTTTAGTCAAGTAAATAGGTTCTAATTATCCTGGCTCTGTAGTCAAGTAAACAGGTCTTAAGGATACTGGCTATGTAGTCAAGTAAACAGGTCTTAAAGATCCTGGCCATGTAGTCAAGTACACAGGTCATCAGGATCCTGGCCATGTAGTCAAGTAAACAGGTCTTAAGGATTCTGGCCATTTAGTCAAGTAAACAGGTCTTAAGGATCCTGGCCCTGTAGTTAAGTAAAGAGGTCTTAAGGTTCCTCGCCATGTAGTTAAGTAAACAGATCGTAAAGATAGTGGCCATGTAGTCAAATAAATAGGTCTTATGGATCCTTGCCCTGTAGTCAATATATATGTCTTAAGTATTCTCGTCCTGTAGTCAAGTAAACAGATCTAAGGGACCTGGCCATGTAATCAAGTAAACAGATCGTATGTATATTGGCCATGTAGTCAAGAAAATAAGTCTTATGTATTTTGGCCCTTTAGTCAAGTTAATAGGTCCTAAGGATCCTGGCCCTATAGTCACGTAAACTGGTCTTAAGTATCCTAGCCATGTAGTCAAGTAAACAAGAAGGATCCTGGCCCTGTAGTCAAGTTACCAGCTCTTAAGGATCCTGGCCATGTAGTCAAGTAAACAGGTCATAAGGATCCTGGCCATATGGTCAAGTAAATAGATCTTAAGTATCCTGGCCCTGTAGTCAAGTATATAGGTCTTAAGGTTCTTGGCGCTGGAGTCAATAAACTGGTCTTAAGGATTTTGGCCATCTAGTCAATTAATCAGATCGTAAGGATAATGGCCATGTAGTCAAGTAAATAGGTTTTAATGATCCTGGCCCTGTAGTCAAGTAAATAGATCTTATGGATTCTGGCCCTATAGTTAAGTAAACAGGTCTTTAGGATCCTGGCCATGTAGTCAAGTAAACAGTTAGTAAGGATCCTGGCAATGTAGTGAAGTAAATATGTCTTAAGGATCCTGGCCCTGTAGTCAAGTAAATAGGTATTAAGTATCTTGGCCCTGTAGTCAAATAAACAGGTCTTAAGGATACTGGCCATGTAGTCAAGTAAACATGTCGTAAGGATCCTGGCCATGTTGTCAAGTAAATATGTCTTAAGGATCCTTGCCCTGTAGTCAAGTAAATAGGTCTTAAGTATCCTGGTCCTGTAGTCAAGTACACAGGTCTTAAGGTTCCTGGCCATGTAGTCAAGTACACAGGTCTTAAGGATACTGGCCATGTAGTCAAGTAAACTGGTCTTAAGAATCCTGGCCATGTAGTCATATAAACAGGTCATAAGGATCCTGGCGATGTAGTCATGTAATAAGGTCTTAAGGTTCCTGGCCCTTTAGTCAAGTAAATAGGTCTTAAGGATCCTGGAACTGTAGTCAAATAAGCAGGTCTTAAGGATCCTGGCCCTGTAGTCAAGTAAACAGTTCTTAAGGATCCTGGCCCTGTAGTCAATTAAACAGGTCTTAAGGATCCTGCCCATGTAGTCAATAAATAGATCTTAAGGATCCTGGCCCTGTAGTCAAATAAACAGTTTATAAGGATCCTGGCCATGTAGTCTAATAAATAGGTCTTAAGGATCCTGGCCCTGTAGTCATGTAAATAAGTCTTAAGGATCATTACGGTGGAATTCAAGTAAAAAGGGCTTAAGGATCTTGGCCATGTAGTCAAGTAAACAAGTCTTAAGTATCCTGGCCATGTAGTCAAGTAAACAGTTCGTAAGGATCCTGGCCATATAGTCAATAAATAAGTCTTAAGGATCCTGGCCATGAAGTCAGGTAAATAGGTCTTAAAGATCCTTGCCCTGTTGTCAAGTAAAAAGGTGTTAAGGATCCTGGCCATGTAGTCAAATAAACAGGTCGTAAAGATTCTGGCCATGTAGTCAAGTAAATAGGTCTCAAGGATCCTGGCCCTGTAGTCAAGTAAATAGGTCTCAAGGATCCTAGCCCTGTAGTTAAGTAAATACGTTTTAAGGATCCTGGCCTGTAGTCAAGTAAATAGGTCTTAAGGATCCTGGTCCTGTAGTCAAGTACACAGGTGTTAAGGATCCTTGCCATGTAGTTATGTAAACAAGTCTTAAGGATCCAAGCAATGTAGTCATATAAACAGGCCTTAAGGATTCTGGTCATGTAGTCAAGTAAATAGGTATTAAGAATCCTGGCCCTGTAGTCAAATAATTAGATCTTAAGAATCCTGGCCCTGTAGTCAAGTAAACAGTTCTTAACTATTCTGGCTATGTGGTCAAGTAAACAGGTCGTAAGGATCCTTACCATCTCGTCATGTAAATAGGTCTTAAGAATTCTGGACCTGTAGTCAAGTTAATAGGTCTTATTGATGCTGGCCCTGTTGTCAAGTAACAGGTTTTAAGGATCCTGGGCATGTAGTCAAGTAACTAGGTTTTAGGATCCTGGCCCTGTAGTAAAGTAAATAGGTCTTAAGGATCCTGGCCCTGTAGTCAAGTAAATAGGTCGTAAGCATTCTGGCCATGTAATCAAGTAAATAGGTCTTTAGGAATCTAGCACTGTAGTCAAGTAAAGAGGTCTTAAGGATCCTGGCCATGTAGTTAAGAAAACAGGTCTTAAAGATACTGGCTATGTAGTCAAGTAAACAGGCCTTAAGAATCCTGGACATGTAGTCAAGTAAATAGGTCTTAAGGATCCTGGCCCTGATGTCAAGTAATTAGATCTTAAGAATCCTGGCCCTTTATTAAATTAAACAAGTCTTAAGGATCCTGGCCATGTAGTCAAGAAAACAGGTCGTGATGATCCTTGCAATGTATTCAAGTAAATAGGTCTAAAAATCTTGGCCCTGTAGTCAAGTAAATAGGTTTTAAGGATCGTGGCCCTGTAGTCAAGTTAACTAGTCTTAAGTATCTTGGCCCTGTAGTCAAGTAAACAGGTAGTAAGAATCCTGGCCATGTAGTCAAATAAACATGTATTCAAGTAAATATGTCTCAAGGATCCTGGCCCTATAGTCAAGTAAATAGGACTTAAGTATCCTGGTCCTGTAGTCAAGTAAACAGGTCGTAAGAATCCTGGCCATGTTTTCAAGCAAATAGGTCTTAAGTAACCTGGCCACGTAATCAAGTAAATAGGTCTTAAGATTCCTGACCCTGTAGTCAAGTAAACAGGTCTTAAGAATCCTGGCCATGTAGTCAAGTAAACAGGTCGTAAGGATCCTGGCCATGTAGTCAAGTAAATAGGTCTTAGGGATCCTAGCACTGTAGTCAAGTAAGGAGGTTTTAAGGATCCTGGACCCGTAGTCAAGTAAACAAGTCTTAAGGATCCTCGCCATGTAGTTATTGAAACAGGTCGTAAGGATCCTGGCAATGAAGTCAAGTAATTAGGTATTAAGGATCCTGGCCTGTAGTCAAGTAAACATGTCTTAAGGATCCTGGTCATGTAGTCAAATAAACAGGTCGTAAGGATTGTGGCCATGTAGTCAAGTAAATATGTCTCAAGGATCCTGGACCTGTATTCAAGTAAATAGGTCTTAAGGATCCTGGCCCTGTAGCCAAGTAAACAGGTCGTAATGATCCTGGCCAAGTTGTCAAGCAAATAGGACTTAAGGTTCCTGGCGACGTAGTCAAGTAAATAGGTCTTAAGGATCCGGGCCCTGTAGTCATGTAAACCGATATTATGATCTTGGCCATGTAGACAAGTAAACAGGTCTTAAGAATCCTGCCCATGTAGTCATATAAACAGGTCATAAGGATTCTGGCTATGTAGTCAAGTAAACATGTCTAAAGGATCCTGGCCCTGTAGTCAAGTAAATAAGTCTTAAGGATCCTGGCACTGAAGTCAAGTAAACAGTTCTTAAGGATACTGGCCCTGTAGTCAAGTAAACAGGTCTTAAGGATCCTGGCCCTGTAGTCAAGTAAACAGGTCGTAAGGATCCTGCCCATGTAGTCAATAAATAAATTTTCGGATCCTGGCCCTGTAGTCAAGTAAACAGGTCTTAAGGATCCTGGCAATGTAGTGAAGTAAAGAGGTCATAAGGATCCTGGCCATGTAGTTTAATAAATAGTTATTAAGTATCCTGGCACTGTAGTAAAGTAATTAGTTCTTGAGGATCCTGGCCCTGTAGTCAAGTACACAGGTGGTAAGGATCCTGTCCCTGTAGTCATGTAAATAGGTCTTATGGATCCTGGCCCTGTTGTCAAGTAAACAGGTTTTAATGTACCTGGCCCTGTAGTCAAGTAAACAGGTCTTAAGTTTCCTGGCCCTGTTGTCAAGTAAACAGGTTTTAAGGTACCTGGCCCTGTAGTCAAGTAAACAGGTCTTAAGTATTTTGGCCATGTAGTCAAGTAAACAGGTCTTATAGATCCTGGCCCTGTAGTCATTTAAATAGGTCTTAAGGATCCTGGCCCTGTTGTCAAGTAAACAGTTTTTAAGGTACCTGGCCCTGTAGTCAAGTAAACAGGTCTTAAGTATCTTGGCCATGTAGTCAAGTAAACAGGTCTTAAAGATCCTGGCCCTGTAGTCATATAAATAGGTCTTAAGTATCCTGCCCTGTTGTCAAGAAAACATGTTTTAAGGTACCTGGACTTTAGTCAAGTAAACAGGTCTTAAGTATCTTGGCCATGTAGTCAAGTAAACAGGTCGTAAGAATCCTTGCCATGTAGTCAAGTAAATAGGTCTTAAGGATCCTGGCCCTGTAGTCATGTAAATAAGTCTTAAGGATCCTTGCGGGGGAATTCAAGTAAACAGGTCATAAGGATCCTGGCCACGTAGTCAAGTAAACAGATCGTAAGGATCCTGTCCATGTAACCAAATAAACATGTATTTAAGTAAATATGTCTCAAGGATCCTGGCCCTATAGTCAAGTAATTAGGACTTAAGTATCCTGGTCCTGTAGTCAAGTAAACAGGTCGTAAGAATCCTGGCCATGTTGTCAAGCGAATAGGTCTTAAGTAACCTGGCCACGTAATCAAGTAAATAGGTCTTAAGATTCCTGACCCTGTAGTCAAGTAAACAGGTCTTAAGAATCCTGGCCATGTAGTCAAGTAAACAGGTCGTAAGGATCCTGGTCATGTAGTCAAGTAAAAACGTCTTAAATATACTGGCCCTGTAGTCAATTAAATAGGTCTAAAGGATTCTGGCCCTGTAGTCAAGTAAACAGGTCGTAAGGATCCTGCCCATGTAGTAAATAAATAGATCTTAAGGATACTGGCCTGTAGTCAAGTTAACATGTCATAAGTATCCTGGCTATGTAGTCAAGTAAACAGGTCATAAGGATCCTGGCCATGTAGTCTAATAAATAAGTATTTAATATCCTGGCCCTGTATTCAAGTAAATAGGTCATAAGAATCCTGGCCCTGTTGTCAAGTAAATAGGTTTTAAGGATCCTGGCGCTGTAGTCAAGTAAACAGGTCTTAAGGATTTTGTCCATGTAGTCAAGTAAACAGGTCTTAAGAATACTGGCCATGTAGTCAATTAAACAGGTCTTAAGTATCCTGGCCATGTAGTCAAGTAAATATGTCTTAAGGATCCTGGCCCTGTAGTCAAGTAAACATGTCTTAAGTATCCTGGCCATGTAGTTAAGTAAACAGGTCTTAAGGATCCTGGCCATGTAGTCAAGTAAACAGGACGTAAGGATCCTGGCCATATATTCAATAAATGGGTCTTAAGGATCCTGGCCATGTAGTCAAGTAAATAGGTATTAAGGATCCTTGCCCTGTAGTCAAGTAAAAATGTGTTAAGGATCCTGGCCATATAGTCAAGTAAACAGGCCTTAAGGATCCTGTCCATGTATTCAAGTAAATAGGTCTTAAGGATCCTGGCCCTGTAGTCAATTAATTAGATGTTAAGAATCCTGGCCCTGTAGTCAAGTAAACAGGTCTTAAAGATCCTGGCAATTTAGTCAAGTAAATAGTTCTAAGGGTCCTGGCCCTGTAGTCAAGTAAATAGGTCTCTAGGATCCTGGCCTTGTAGTCAAGTAAAAAGGTCTTAAGGTACCTGGCCATGTAGTAAAGTAAACAGGTTGTAAGGATCCTGGCCATGTAGTCAAGTAAATAGGTCTTTAGAATATTTGCCATGTAGTCAATAAATAGTTCTTGATGATCCTGGCTCTGTAGTCAAGTAATTAGATCTTAAGAATCCTGGCCCTGTAGTAAAATAAGCAGGTCTTAAATATCCGGGCCATGTAGTTAATTAAACAGGTGGTAAGGATCCTTACCATGAAGTCAAAATAATATGTCTTAAGGATCCTGGCCATGTAGTCAATAAATAGGTCTTAAAAATATTGGCCCAGTATTCAGGTAAATCGTTCTAAAGGATTCTGGCCCTGTAGTCAAGTAAACAGGTCTAAAGTAACCTGGCAATATAGTCAAGTAAACAGGTCGTAAAAATCATAGCCATGAAGTCAAGTAAATAGGTCTTAAGTATCCTGGCCCTGTATTCATGTAAACAGGTCTTAAGGATCCTGCACCTGTAGTCAAGTAAGCAGGTCTTAAGGATCTTGGCCATGTAGTCATATAAACAGTCCGTAAGGATCCTGGCCATGTAGTCAAGTAAGTAGGTCTTATGTATCCTGGCCATATAGTCAAGTAAATAGGTCTTAAGTATCCTTGATCTGTAGTCAAGTAAACAGGTCTTAAGGATCCAGGCCATGTATTCAAGTAAATAGGTCTTAAGTATCCTGGCCCTGTAGTCAAGTAAACAGGTCTTAAGGATCCTGGCCATGTAGTCAAGTAAACAGGTCTTAAGGATCCTGGCCATGTAGTCAATTAAACAGGTAGTAAGGATTCTGGCCATGTAGTCAAGTAGATATGTCTCAAGGAGCCTGGCACTGTAGTCAAGTAAATAGGTCTTAAGGATCCTGGCCCTGTGGTCAATTAAACCTATCGAAAGAATCCTGGACATGTAGTCAAGTAAACAGGTCGTAAGTAGCCTGATTATATAGTCAAGCAAATAGGTTTTAAGGATCCTGGCCACGTACTCAAGTAAATAGGTCTTAAAAATTCTGGCCCTGTAAACAAGTAAACAGGTCTTAAGGATCATGGCCATGTAGTCATGTAAACAAGTTTCAAGGATCCTAGTCATTTAATCAAGTAAATATGTCTTAAGTATCCTGGCCCTTTAGTCAAGTAAATAGGTCTTAAGAATCCTGGCCCTGTAGTCAAGTAAAAAGGTCTTAAGGATCCTGGCCATGTAGTCAAGTAAACAGGTCATAAGGATCCTGGCCATTTAGTCAAATTAAATTGGTCTGAAGTATCCTGGCCCTGTAGTCAAGTTAATAGGTCTTAGGGATCCTGGCCCTTTAGTGAAGTATATAGGTCTTAAGGATCTTGGCCATGTATTCAAGTAACCAGGTCGTAAGGATCCTGGCCATGAAGTCAAGTAAATAGTTCTTAAGAATCCTAGCACTGTAGTCATGTAAAGAGTTCTTAAGGATCCTGGCCCTGTAGTCAAGTAAACAGGTCTTAAGTATCCTGGCCATGTAGTTAAGTAAACAGGTCGTAAGGATCCTGGCGATGAAGTCAAGTAATTAAGTCTTAANCGATCCTGGCCTGTAGTGAAGTAAATAGGTCTTATGGATCTTTGCCCAGTAGTGATGTAAACAGGTCTTAAGGATCCTGGCCATGTAGTCAAATAAACAGGTCTTAAGTATCCTGGCCATGTAGTTAAGTAAACAGGTCGTAAGGATCCTGGCGATGAAGTCAAGTAATTAAGTCTTAACGATCCTGGCCTGTAGTGAATTAAATATTTCTTAAGGATCTTTGCCCAGTAGTCATGTAAACAGGTCTTAAGGATCCTGGCCATGTAGTCAAATAAACAGGTCCTAAAGATTCTGACCATGTAGTCAAGTAAATATTTTTCAAGGATCCTGGCCCTGTAGTCAAGTAAATAGGTCTTAAGTATCCTGGCCCTGTAGTCAAGTAAACAGGTGGAAAGGATCCTGGCCATTTAGTCAAGTAAACAAGTCGAAATGATCCTGGCCAAGTTGTCAAGCAAATAGGTCTTAAGGATCCTGGCGACGTAGTCAAGTAAATAGGTCTTAGGGATACTGGCCCTGTAGTCATGTAAACTGGTCTTAAGGATCCTGGCCATGTAGTCAAGTAATAAGGTCTTAAGAATCCTTGCCATGTAGTCATATAAACAGTTCATAAGAATCATGGCTATGTAGTCTAGTAAACAAGTCGTAAGGATCCTGGTCAAGTTGTCAAGCAAATAGGTCTTAAGGATCCTGGCGACGTAGTCAAGTAAACAGGTCTTAAGGATACTGGCTATGTAGTCAAGTAAACAAGTCTTAAGAATCCTGGCCATGTAATCAAGTACACATGTATTAAGGATCCTGGCCATGTAGTCAAGTAAATAGGCCTTAAGTATCCTAGACCTAAAGTCAAGTACACAGGTCGTAAGGATCCTGGCCATGTAGTCAAGTAAATAGGTCTAAGGTTCCTGGCCCTGTAGTCAAGTAAATAGGTCTTTAGTATGCTGGCCTTGTAGTCAAGTAAAAAGTTCTTAAGGATCCTGGCCATGTAGTAAAGTAAACAGGTTGTAAGGATCCTGGCCATGTAGTCAAGTAAATATGTCATAAGAATATTAGCCATGTATTCAATAAATAGGTCTTAAGGATCCTGGCCCTGTAGTCAAGTAATTAGATCTTAAGAATCCTGGCCCTGGATTCAAATAAACATGTCTTAAATATCCTGGCCATGTAGTTAAGTAAACAGATCGTAAGGATCTTTGCCATGTAGTCAAGTTAATAGGTCTTAAGGATCCTGGCCATGTAGTCAATAAATATGTTTTAAAAATATTGGCCCAGTAGTCAAGTAAATAGTTCAAAAGGATTCTGGCCCTGTAGTCAAGTAAACAGGTCTAAAATAACCTGGCAATATAGTCAAGTAAACAGGTCGTAAAAATCCTAGCCATGAAGTCAAGTAAATAGGTCTTAAGTATCCTGGCCGTGTAGTCATGTAAACAGGTATTAAGGATCCTGGACCTGTAGTCAAGTAAACAGGTCTTAAGGATCTTGGCCATGTAAACATATAAACCAGTCGTAAGAATCCTGGCCATGTAGTCAGGTAAGTAGGTCTTATGTATCCTGGCCCTATAGTCAAGTAAATAGGTCTTAAGGAACCTTGCCCTGTATTCAAGTAAAAAGTTGTTAAGGATTCTGGCCATGTAGTCAAGTAAACAAGTATAAGGATCCTGGCTCTGTACTCAGATAATTAGGTCTTAAGGATCCTGGCCCTCTAGTCTATTAAACAGGTCTTAAGTATCCTGGCCTTGTAGTCAAGTAAACAGGTCGTAAAGATTCTGGCCCTGTAGTCAAGTAAATAGGTCTTAAGTATCCTGGCCCTGTAGTCAAGTAAAGAGGTCTTAAGGATCCTGGCCCTGTATTCAAGTAAACAGGTCTTAAGTATCCTGGCCATGTAGTTAAGTAAACAAGTTCGTAAGGATCCTGGCCATTTAGTAAAGTAAATAGATTTTAAGGATCCTGGACGTGTAGTCAAGTAAACATGTCTTAAGGATCCTGCACATGTAGTCAAGTAAACAGGTCGTAAGTATCTTGGCCATGTAGTCAAATAAATAGTTCATAAGGATACTGGCCATCTATTCAAGTAAATAAGTCTTAAGGATCCTGACCTGTAGTCAAGTAAACATGTCATAAGTATCTTTGCCGTGTAGTCAAGTAAACTGTTCGTAATTATCCTGGCCATTTATTCAAGTAAATATATCTTAAGGAACCTGGTCCGTTAGTCAAGTAAATAGGTCTTAAGAATCCAGGCCTTGTAGTCAAGTATACAGGTCTTAAGGATCCTGTCCCTGTAGTCAAGTAAATAGCTCTTAAGGATGCTGGCGCTGTATTCAAGTAAACAGGTATACAGGATTCTGGCCATGTAGAAAAGTAAACAATTCGTAAGGATCCTGGCCATGTAGTCAAGTAAATAGGTCTTAAGGATAATGGCCCTGTAGTAAATTAAAGAGTTCTTAAGGATCCTGGGTATGTAGAAAAGTAAAGAGGTCGAAAAGATCCTGGCCATGTAATCAAGTAAATATGTCTTAAGGATCCTGTCCCTGTAGTCATGTAAATAGGTCTTAAGGATGCCGGCCCTGTAGTCAAGTAAACAAGTCTTAAAGATCTGTGCCATGTAGTCAAGTAAACAGGTCGTAAATATCCTGGCCAATATATTCAAATATATAGGTTTTAAGGATCCTGGCCCTGTAGTCAAATAAACAATAATTAAGTATCCGTGCCATGTAGTCAAGTAAACAGGTAGTAAGGATCCTGACCATGTAGTCAAGTAAACAGGTCCTAAGGATACTGGCCATGTAGTCAAGTAAATAGTTCTTAAGGATCATGGCCCTACAGTCAAGTAAATAGATTTTAAGGATCCTGACCCTGTACTCATGTAAATAAGATTTAAGGATCCTGACATGTAGTTAAATAAACAGTTCGTAAGGATTCTAGCCATGTAATCAAGTAAATAGGTCTTAAGGATCCTGGCCCTGTAGTCAAGTAAATAGAGCTTAAGGATCCTTGCCCTATAGTCAAGTAAACAGGTCTTAAGTAAACTGGCCATGTAGTCAAGTAAACAGGTCGTAAGGATCCTAGCCATGTATTCAAGTAAATAGGTCTTAAGGATGCTGGCCCTGTTGTCAAGTAAACAGGTATAAAGAATTCTGGCCATGTAGTCAATTGAACAAGTCGTAAGGATCCTGGCCATGTAGTCAAGTAAATAGGTCTTAAGGATAATGGCTCTGTATTAAATTAAAGAGTTTTTAAGGATCCTGGCTATGTAGTAAAGTAAAGAGGTCGAAACGATACTGGCCATGTAATCAAGTAAATAGGTCTTAAGGATCCTGTCCCTGTTGTCATGTAAATAGGTCTTAAGGATGCAGGCCCTGTAGTCAAGTAAACAATTCTTAAGGATCTGTGCCATGTAGACAAGTAAACAGGTCGTAAATATCCTGGCCATATAGTCAAATAAATAGGTCTTTAGGATCCTGGCCCTGTAGTCAAGTAAACAAGAATTAAGGATTCGTGCCATGTAGTCAAGAAACAGGTAGTAAAGATCCTGGCCATGTAGTCAAGTAAACAGGTCCTAAGGATACTGGCCATGTAGTCAAGTAAATAGGTCTTAAGTATCATGGCCCTACAGTCAAGTAAATAGGTTTTAAGGATACTGACCCTGTACTCAAGTAAATAAGTTTTAAGGATCCTGACATGTAGTTAAATAAACAGGTCGTAAGGATTCTGGCAATGTAAACAAGTAAATAGGTCTTAAGGATTCTGGCCCTGTAGTCAAGTAAACAGGTCTTAAGGATCCTTGCCCTATAGTAAAGTAAACAGGTCTTAAGGAATATGGCCATGTATTAAAGTAAACAGGTCCTACTGATCCTGGCCATGTAGTCAAGTAAACAGGTCTTAAGGATCCTGGCCATGTAGTCAAGTAAATAGGTCTTAATGTTCCTGGCCCTGTAGTCAAGTAAATATGTCTTAAGGATCCTGGCCATGTAGTCAAGTATATAGGTCGTAAGGATCCTGGCCATGTAGTCAAGTAAATAGGTCTTAATGATCCTTGCCCTGTTGTCAATTAAATAGGACTTAATAATCCTTGCCCTGTTGTTAAGTAAATAGGTCGTAAGGATCCTGGCCATGTAGTCAAGTAAATAGGTCTTAATGATCCTTGCACTCTAGTAAAGTAAACAGGTCTTAATGATCCTGGCCATGTAGTCAAGTAAACAGGTCTTAATGAAACTGGCCATGTAGTCAAGTAAATAAATCTTAAGGATCCTGGCCCTGTAGTTAAGTAACCAGGTCTTAAGAATCCTGGCCATGTAGTCAAGTAAATAGGTCTTAAGGATCTTGGCCCTGTAGTCAAGTAAATAGATCTTAAGTATCCTGGACTTGTAGTCAAGTAAACAGGTCTTAAGGATATTGGCCGTGTTGCCAAGTATACTGGTCGTAAGGATCCTGGTCATGTAGTCAAGTAAATAGGTCTTAAGGATCATGGCCCTGTAGTCAATTAAATAGGTCTTAAGGATCCTGGCCCTGTAGTCAAGTAAACAGGTCTTAATGATCCTGGCCATGTAGTCAAGTAAACAGGTCATAAGGATCCTGGCCATGTAGTCAAGTAAATAGATCGTAAGGATCCTGGCCTTGTAGTCAAGTAAATAAGTCTTTAGGATTCTGGCCCTGTATTAAAGTAAACAGATCTTAAGAATCCTGGCCATGTAGTCAAGTAAACAGGTCGTAAAGATCCTGGCCATGTATTCAAGTAAATAGGTTTTAAAGATCCTGGCCCTGTAGTCAAGTAAATATGTCTTAAGGATCCTGGCCCTCTAATCAATTAAACAAGTCTTAAAGATCCATACCATGTAGTCAAGTAAACAGGTCGTAAGAAACCTGGCCATATAGTCTAGTAAATAGGTCTTAAGGAACATCGCCCTGTATTCAAGTAAATAGTTCTAAAGTATTCTGGCTCTGTAGTCAAGAAAATAAGTCTTAAAGATCCTGGCCCTGTAGTCAAGTAAACATGTCCTAAGGATCCTGGCCATGTAGTCAATTAAAGAGGTCTTAAGAATCCTGGCCATATAGTCAAGTAAACATGTCTTAAGGATCTTGGCCATGTAATCAAGTAAACAGGTGGTAAGGATCCTGGCCATATAGTCAAGTAAGTAGATTATAAGAATCCAGGCCCTGTAGTCAAGTAAATATATTTTAAGGATCGTGGCCCTGTAGTCAAGTAAATAGGTCTTAAGGATCCTGGCCATGTAGTCAAGTAAACATGTCGTAAGTATCCTGGCCATTTAGTCAAGTAAATATGTCTAAAGATTTCTTGCCCTGTATTAAAGTAAATATGTCTTAAGGCTCCTGGCTCTGTAGTCAAGTAAATAGGTCTTAAGGATCCTGGCCCTGTATTCAAGTAAACATGTCTTAAGGATCCTGCCCGTGTAGTCAAGTAAACAGGTCGTTAGGATCTTGGCCATGTAGTTAAATAAATAGTTCTTAAGGATCCTGGCCCTGTATTCAATTAAATATGTCTTAAGGATCCTGGCTCTGTAGTCAATTAAATAGGTCTTAAGGATTCTGGCCATGTAGTCAAGTAAATAAGTCTAAAGGATTCTGGCCCTGTATTAAAGTAAATAGGTCTTAAGTATCCTGGCCCTGTAGTCAAGCAAATTGTTCTTAAGTATCTTGGCACTGTAGTCAAGTAAAGAGGTCTTAAGTATCCAGGCCATGTAGACAAGTAAAAATGTCGTAAGGATCCTGGCCATGTAGTGAAGTAAAGAGGTCTTAAGGATCCTGGCCCTTTAGTCAATAAAATAGGTCTTAAAGATCCTGGCCATGTAGTCAAGTAAACAGGTCTTACGGATCCTGGCCATGTAGTCAAGTAAATAGGTCTTAAGGATCCTGGCACTGTAGTCAATAAATAAGTCTTAAAGATCCTGGCCCTGTAGTCAAGTAACAGGTCTTATTGATCCTGACCATGTAGTCAAGTAAACAGATCGTAAGGATCCTGGCCATGTAGTCAAGTAAATAGGTCTTAAGTATCCTGGACCTGTAGTCAAGTAAATAGGTAATAAGTATCCTGGCCCTGTAGTCAAGTTAACAGATCTTAAGGATCCTGGCCATGTAGTCTAGTAAACAGGTCGTAAGGATTCTGGCCATGTAGTTAAGTAAATTGGTCTTAGGGATCCTGGCCATGTATTCAACTAAACAGGTCGTAAGTATTCTGGACATGTAGTCAAGAAATAGGCCTTAAGGATCTTGGCACTGTAATCAAGTAAATAGGTCTAAAGTATCCTGGCCCTGTATTCAAGTAAACATGTCTTAAGGACCCTGGCCATGTAGTCAAGTAAACAGGTCGTAATGATACTGGCCATGTAGTCAAGTATATAGGTCTTAAGGATCCTGGCCCTGTAGTCAAATAACCAGGTCTGAAGGATATTGGCCATATAGTCAAGTAAACAGGTCGTAAGTATCCTGGCCATGTAATCAAGTCTTTAAGTCTTAAAGATCCTGGCCCTGTAGTCAAGTAAACAAGTTGTAAGGATCCTGGCCATGTAGTCAAGTAAATAGGTCTTAATGATTCTGGCCCTGTAGTCAAGTCAACAGGTCTTAAGGATCCTGGTCATGTAGTCAAGTAAACAGGTCGCAAGAATCATGGCCATGTAGTGAAATAAATAGGTCTTAAGGATCAAGGTCCTTTATTCAAGTAAATAGGTCTTAAGGATCCTGGCCTTGTAGTCAAGCAAATAGATCTTAAGGATTCTGGCCCTGTAGTCAAGGTAACAGGTCTTAAGGATCCTGGCCCTGTAGTCAAGTAAACAGCTCTTAAGGATCCTGGCCATGTAGTCAAGTAAATAGGTCGTAATATCATGACCATGTAGTCAAGTAAATAGGTCTTAAGGATCCTGGCCATGTAATCAAGTAAAGAGATCGTAAGGATCCTGGCCATGAAGTTAAGTAAATAGGTCTTAGGGATCCTGGCCCTTATAGTCAAATAAATAGGTCTTAAGGATCCTGGCCATTTAGTCAAGTAAACAGGTCGTAATGATCCTGTTCCTGTAGTCAAGTATATATGTCTTAATGATCCTGGCCCTGCAGAGAAGTATATAGGTTTTAAGGATCCTGGCCCTGTAGTCAAGTAAACAGATCTTAAGGATCCTGGCCATGTAGTCTAGTAAACAGGTCGTAAGGATTCTGGCCATGTAGTTAAGTAAATTGGTCTTAGGGATCCTGGCCATGTATTCAACTAAACAGGTCGTAAGTATTCTGGACATGTAGTCAAGAAATAGGCCTTAAGGATCTTGGCACTGTAATCAAGTAAATAGGTCTAAAGTATCCTGGCCCTTTAGTCAAGTAAACAGGTCTTAAGGATACTGGCCATGTAGTCAAGTAAACAGGTCATAAGTATCCTGGCCATGTAGTCAAGTAAATATGTCTTAAGTATCCTGGCCCTGTAGTCAAGAAAATAGTTCTTAATTATCCTGGCCCTGTAGTCAAGCAAATAGGTCTTAAGGATCCTGGTCCTGTAGTCAAGTAAACAGGTCTTAAGTATCCTGGCCATGTAATCAACTAAACAGGTCGTAAGGATCCTGGCCATGTTGTCAAAAAAATAGGTCTCAAGGATCCTGGTCCTCTGGTCAAGTAAATAGATGTTAAGTATCCTCGCTCTGTAGTCAAGTAAGAGGTCTTAAGTATCCTGGCCCTGTAGTCAAGTAAACATGTCTTAAGGATCCTGGCCATTTAGTCAAGTAAACAAGTCGTAAGAATCCTGGACATGTAGTGAAGTAAATAGGTCTTAAGAATGCTGGACCTGTAGTAAAGTAAATATGTCTTAAGGATCCTGGCTCTGTAGTCAAGTAAATAGGTCTTAAGGATCCTTGCCCTGTAGTCAAGTAAACATGTATTTAGGATCCTGGCCCTCTAGTCAAGTATACAGGACGAAAGGATCCTGGCCATGTAGTCAAGTAAATAGATCTTAAGGATCCTGGCCATGAAGTCAAGTAAATATGTCCTAAGGATCCTGGCCCTATTGACAAGTAAACAATTCTTAAGGATCCTGGCAATGTAATCAGTTAAAGAGTTCGTAAGGATCCTGGCCATGTACTCAAATAAATAGATCTTAAGGATCCTGGCCCTGTAGTCAAGTAAACAGGTCTTAAGTATCCTGGCCATGTAATCAAGTAAACAGTTCATAAGGATACTGGCCATGTTGTCAAATAAATAGGTCTTAAGGATCCTGGCCCTGTAGTCAAGTAAATAGGTCTTAAGGATCCTGGACCTGTAGTCAAATAAGAGGTATTAAGTATCTTGGCCGTGTAGTCAAGTAAACTGGTCGTAAGGATCCTGGCCATGTAGTCAAGTAAATAGGTCTTAAGGATCTTGGCCCATTGGTCAATTAAATTGATCTTAAGTATCCTGGACTTGTATTCAAGAAAACAGGTCTTAAGGATCTTAGCCGTGTTGCCAAGTATACTTGTCGTAAGGATCCTGGACATGTAGTCAAGTAAATAGGTCTTAAGGATCCTGGCCCTGTAGTCAATTAAACAGGTCTTAATGATACTGGCCATGTAGTCAAGTAAACAGGTCATAAGTATCCTGGCCATGTAGTCAAGTAAATAAGTCTTAAGGATCCTGGCCTTGTAGTCAATTAAATAAGTCTTTAGGATTCTGGCCCTGTATTAAAGTAAACAGGTCTTAAGTATCCTGGCCATGTAGTCAAGTAAACAGGTCGTAAGAATCCTGGCCATATAGTCTAGTAAATAGGTCTTAATGAATCTGGCCCTGTATTCAAGTAAATAGTTTTAAGTATCCTGGCCCTGTAGTCAAGCAAATAAGTCTTAATGATCCTGGCCCTGTAATCAAGTAAACAGGTCCTAAGGATCCTGGAAATGTAGTCAATTAAAGAGGTCTTAAGGATCCTGGCCATATAGTCAAGTAAATATGTCTTAAGTATCCTGGCCATGTAGTCAAGTAAACAGGTGGTAAGGATCCTGGCCATATAGTCAAGTAAGAAAATTATAGGGATCCTGGCCCTGTAGTCAAGTAAATATATTTTAAGGATCCTGGCCCTGTAGTCAAGTTAACAGGTCTTAAGGATCCTGGCCATGTATAAAAGTAAATAGCTCTTAAAGATCCTGGCCCTGTAGTCAAGAAAATAAGTCTTAAGAATCCTGGCCCTGTAGTCAAGTAAACAGGTCTTAAGGATCCTGGCCATGTAGTCAAGCAAATAGGTCTTAAGAATCTTAGCCCTGTATTCAAGTAAATAGGTCTTAAGTATCCTGGACTTGTAGTCAAATAAACAGGTCTTAAGGATCTTGGCCGTGTTGTCAAGTATACTGGTCGTAAAGATCCTGGTCATGTAGTCAAGTAAATAGGTCTTAAGGATCATGGACCTGTAGTCAAGTAAATAGGTCTTAAGGATCCTGGCCCTGTAGTCAAGTAAACAGGTCTTAGTGATACTGGCCATGTAGTCAAGTAAACAGGTCGTAAGAATCTTGGCCATATAATTAAATAAATAATTGTTAAGGATCCTGGCCCTGCTTTCAATTAAATATGTCTTAAGAGTCCTGGCCCTGTTGTCAATTAAATAGGTCTTAATTATCCTGGCCATGTAGTCAAGTAAACATGTCGTAAGGATCCTGGCCATGTAGTCAAGTAGATAAGTCTAAAGTATCCTGGCCCTGCATTAAATTAATTTGGTCTTAAGTATCCTGGCCCTGTAGTCAAGCAAATAGTTCTTAAGGATCTTGGCCCTGTAGTCAAGTAAGCAGGTCTTAAGGATCCTGGTCATGTAGTCAAGTAAAAATATCGTAAGGATCCTGGCCATGTAGTGAAGTAAATAAGTCTTAATAATCCTGGCCCTGTAGTCAAGTAAACAGGTCTTATGGATCCTGGCCAGGTAGTCAATTAAACAGGTCGTAAGGAAGTTGGCCATGTAGTCAAGTAAATAGGTCTAAATTATCCTTGCTCTGTAATCAATTAAATAGGTCTTAAGGTACCTGGCCCACTATTAAATTAAACAGGTCTTAAGGATCCTGGCCATGTATTCAAGTAAACTGGTCGTAAGGATCCTGGCCATGTATTCAAGTAAATAAGTCTTAAGAATACTGTCCGTGTAGTCAAGTAAATAAGTCTTAAGGATCCTGGCCCTATAGTCAAGTGAACATGTCTTAAGGATCCGTGCCTTGTAGTCAAGTAAACAGGTCGTTAGGATCCTGGCCATATAATCAAGTAAATATGTCTTAAATCTCCTGGCCCTGTAGTCAAGTAAATAAGTCTTATGTATCCTGGCCCTGTATTCAAGTAATCATGTCTTAAGGATCCTGGCCATGTAGTCAAGTAAACAGGTCGTATATATCCTGGCCATGTAGTTAAATAAATAGGTCTTAAGGATCCTGGCCCTGTATTCAATTAAATATATCTTGAGGATCCTGGCCCTGTAGTCAAGTAAATAGGTCTTAAGGATCCTGACCATGTAGTCAAGTAAACAGGTCGTAAGGATCCTTGCCATGTAGTCAAGTAAATAGGTCTTAAGGATCATGGCCCTGTAGTCAAGTAATTACGTCTTAAGTATCCTGGCCCTGTAATCAAGTAAACAGGTCTTAAAGATCCTGGCTATGTAGTATGTATGTATTCAAGTAAATAGGTGTTTAATATTCTGTACCTCTAGTAAAGTTAACAGGTCTTAAGGATCCTAGCCATGTAGTCAAGTAAATAGGTCTTAAGGATCCTGGCCCTGTAGTCAAGAAAATAGGTCTTAAGGATCCTGTCCCTGTAGTCAAGTAAACAGGTCTTAAGGATCCTGGACATGTATTCAATTAAATAGGTCTTAAGGATCCTTGCCCGTAGTAAATTAAACAGTTCTCAACGATCCTGATCATGTAGTCAAGTAAACAGGTCGTAAGAATCTTTGACATGTAGTCAATTATATAGGTCTTAAGAATCCTGGCCATGTAGTCAATTAAATGTGTCTTAAGGAACCTGGCCCTGTAGTCTAGTAAACAGTTCTTAAGGATCCTGGCAAAGTAGTCAGTTAAACAGGTCTAAAAAATCCTGGCCATGTAGTCAAGTAAATAGGTCTTAAGAATCCAGGCCCTGTAGTCAAGTAAATAGGTTTTTAAGATCCTAGCCCTGTAGTCAAGTAAACAAGTCTTAAGTATCCTGGCCATGTAATCAAGTAAACTGGTCGTAAGGATCCTGGTCATGTTTTCAAATAAATTGGTCTTAAGGATCCTGGCCCTGTAGTCAAGTGAATAGATCTTAAGTATCCTGGCCCTGTAGTCAAGTAAACATGTCTTAACGATCCTGGCCATGTATTCAAGTAAACAGGTCGTAAGGAAACTGGCCATGTAGTCAAGTAAACAGGTCTTAAGGATCCTGGCCATGTAGTCAAGTAAATAAGTTTTAAGTATCCTGACCCTTTAGTCAAGTAAACAGGTCTTAAGAATCCTGTCCATGTAGTAAAATAAACAGGTCTTAAATATCCTGGCCCTGTAGTCAAGTAAATAGGTCTTAAGAATCCTGGTCCTGTATTAAATTAAAGAGGTCTTAACAATCCTGGCCATGTAGTCAAGTAAACAATTCGTAAAGATCCTGGCCATGTATTTAAGTAAATAGGTCTTAAGGATCCTGACCCTGTAGTCAAGTAAATAAGTGTTAAGAATCCTGGTCCTGTAATCAAGTAAAGTGTTCTTAAGGATCTCGGCCCTGTTGTCAAGTAAACAGGTCTTAAGGAACCTGGCCATGTAGTTAAGTAAACAGGTCGTAATGAACCTGGCCATGTAGTCAAGTAAATAAGTCTTAAGGATCCTGGCCCTTTAGTCAAGTAAAAAGGTCTTAAGGATCCTGGCCAAGTATTCAAGCTAATAGGTCTTAAGGATCCTGGCCCTGTAGTCAAGCAAATAAATCTTAAGAATCCTGGCCCTGTAGTCAAGTAAACAGGTCTTAAAGATCCTGGCCTTGTAGTCAATTAAGGAGGTCTTAAGGATCGTGGCCATATAGTCAATTAAACTTGTCTTAAGTATCTTGGGCATATAGTCAAGTAAACAGGTCTAAAGGATCCTGGCCCTATTTTCAATATAATAGTTCTTAAGGATCCTAGCCCTGTAGTCAAGCAAATAAGTCTTAAGGATCCTTGCCCTGTAGTCAAGTAAACAGGTCTTAAGGATACTGGACATATAGTCAAGTAAACAGGTCGTAAGAATCATGGCCATGTAGTCAAGTAAATAGGTCTTAAGGATCCTGGACCTGTAGTCAAATAAATATGTCTTAAGGATCCTGGCCCTGTAGTCAAGTAAACAGTTCTTAAGGATCCTGTTAATGTAGTCTGTTAAAAAGGTCGTAGGGATCCTGGCCATGTAGTCAAGTAAATAGGTCTTAAAATTCCAGGCCCTGTAGTTAAGTAAATAGGTCTTAACGATCCTGGCCCTGTTGTCATGTAAACTGGTCTTAAATATCCTGGCCATGTATTCAAGTAAACAGGTCGTAAGGATACTGGCCATGTTGTCAAATAAATAGGTCTTAATTATCCTGGCCCTGTATTGAAGTAAACAGGTCTTAACGATCCTGGCCATGTATTCAATTAAACAGGTCGTAAGGAACCTGGCCATGTAGTCAAGTAAATAGGTCTTAAGGATCCTGGCCCTGTAGTCAAGTAAATAGATCTTAAGTATCCTTGACCTCTAGTCAAGTAAACAAGTCTTAAGTATCTTGGCCGTGTAGTCAAGTAAACTGGTCGTAAAGATCCTGGTCATGTAGTCAAGTAAATAGGTCTTAAGGATTCTGGCCCTGTAGTCAATAAATAGGTCTTAAGTATCCTGGCCTTGTAGTCAAGTAAACATGTCTTAAGGATCCTGGTAATGTAGTCAAGTAAATAGGTCTTAAGGATCTTGGCCCTGTAGTGAAGTAAACAGGTCTTAAGGATCCAGGCCATGTAGTCAAGTAAAAATATCGTAATGATCCTGGCCATATAGTGAAGTAAATACGTCTTAAGGATCCTGGCCCTGTAGGCAATAAAATAGGTCTTAAGGATCCTGGCACTGTAGTCAAGTAAACAGGTCTTACGGATTCTGGCCATGTAGTGAAGTAAACAGGTCGTAAGGAAGTTGGCCATGTAGTCAAGTAAATAGGTCTTAATGATCCTTGCCCTGTTGTCAAATAAATAGGTCTTAAGGATCCTGGCCCACTATTAAATTAAACAGGTCTTAAGGATCCTGGCCATGTAGTCAAGTAAACATGTTGTAAGGATTTTGGGCATGAAGTCAAGTAAATAGGTCTTAAGGATCCTGGCCCTGTAGTCAATTAAATACGTCTTAAGGATACTGGCCCTGTAGGCAAGTAAACAATTCTTAAGTATCCTGGCCATGTAGTCAAGTAAAAAGTTCGTAATGATCCTGGCCATATAGTCAAGTAAATAGATATTAAGTATCCTGGCTCTCTAGTCAAGTAAATAGGTCTTAATGACCCTGCCCCTGTAGTCTAGTAAACAGGTCATATGGATCTTGGCCATGTAGTCAAGTAAACAGTTCGTAAGGATCCTGGTCTTGTAGTCAAGTATATAGGTTTTATGTATCCTGGCCCTCTAATCAAGTAAAGAGGTCTAAAAAATCCTGGCCATGTAAACAAGTAAACAGGTCGTAAAGATCCTGGCCATGTAATCAAGTAAATAGGTCTTAATGATCCCGGACCTGTAGTCAAGTAAATAGGTCTTATGGATCATAGTCCTGTAGTCAAGTAAACAGGTCTTAAGAATCCGGGCCATGTAGTCAAGTAAACAATTCGTAAGGATCCTGGCCATATAGTCAAGTAAATAGGTCTTAAGTATCCTGGACCCGTAGTCAGGTAAACAGGTCTTAAGGATCCTGGCCATGTAGTCAAATAAACAGGTCGTAAGGATCCTGTCCATGTAGTCAAGTAAATAGGTCTTAAGTATGCTGGCTTTGTATTCAAATAAATATATCTTAACGATCCTGGACCTGTAGTCAATTAAAGAGGTCTTAAGGATCTTGGCCCTGTAGTCAAGTAATCAGGTCGTAAAGATCCTGAACATGTAGTAAAGTAAATAGGTCTTAAGGACCCTGGCTAGGTAGTAAATTAATTGGTCTTAATGATCCTGGCCCTGTAGTCAAGTAAACAGATTTTATGGATCCTGGCCATCAAGTCAAATAAACATGTCGTAAGGATCCTGGCCATGGAATCAAGTAAACGGGTCGTAAGGATCTTGGCCATGTAGTCAAGTAAATATGTCTTAAGGATCCTGGCTCTGCAGTCAAGTAAATTGATTTTAGGTATCCTGGCCCTGTATCCAAATAACCAGGTCTGAAGGATCCTGGCCATATAGTCAAGTAAACAGGTCATAAGGATCCTGGCCATGTAGTCATGTGATTGATCTTAAGGATCCTGTCCCTGTAGTCAATTAAATAGGTCTTGAGGATCCAAGCCCTATAGTCAAGTAAACATTTCTTAAGGATCCTGGTCATTTAATAAACTAAACATGTCTTATGGATCCTGGCCATGTTGTCATATAAATAACTCTTAATGATCCTGGCCCTCTAATCAAGTAAATAGGTCTTAAGTATCCTGGCCCCGTAGTCAAATAAACAGGTCTTAAGGATCCTGGATATGTAGTCAAGTAAACAGGTCTTAAGGATCCTGGCCATATAGTCAAGTAAATAGGTTTTATGTATCCTGGCCCTTTTATCAAGTAAAGAGGTCTTAAGGATCCTGGCCATGTAAACAAGTAAACAGGTCGTAATGATCCTGGTCATGTAGTCAAGTAAATAAGTCTTAACTATCCTGGCCATGTAATCAAGTAAACAGATCGTAAGGATCCTGGCCATGTACTCAAATAAATAGGTCTTAGGGATCCTGGCCCTTATAGTCTTGTAAATATGTCTAAAGGATCCTGGCCCTGTAGTCAAGTAAACAGGTCTTAATTATCCTGGCCATGTAGTCAAGTAAACAGGTCATAAGGATTCTGGCCATGTAGTTTAGTAAATAGGTCTAAGGGATCTTGTCCATGTAGTCAAGTAAACAGGTCGTAAGGATCCTGGCCATGTAGTCAAGTAAATAGGTCTTAAAGATCTTGGCGCTTTAGTCAAGTAAATATGTCTAAAGAATCCTGGCCCTGTAGTCAAGTAAACAGGTCTTATGGATCATGGTCATGTAATCAAGTAAACAGGTCATAAGGATTCTAGCCATGTAATCAAGTAAACAGAACGTAAGGATCCTGGCCATGTATATAAGTAAATAGGTCTAAAGGATCCTGGCCCTGTAGTCAAGTAAATAGATTTTAAAAATCCTGGCCCTGTTGTCAAGTAAACATGTCTTTAGGATCTTGGCCACGTAGTCAAGTAAAGAGGTCTTAAGTATCCTGGCTAAGTAGTCAAATAAACAGGTCTTAATAATCCTGGCCCTAGAGTAAAGTAAATAGATCTTAAGGATCCTGTCCCTGTATTCAAGTAAATTTGTCTTAATGATCCTGGTCATGTAGTTAAATAAACAGGTCGTAAAGATCCTGGACATGTAGTCAAGTAAATAAGTCTTAAGGATCCTGGCTCTGTAATAAAGTAAATAGGTCTTAAGTATCCTGGCCTTGTAGTCAAGTAAATAGGTATTAAGGATGCTGGCCCATTAGTCAAGTAATCATGTCTTAAGGATCCGTGCCATGTAGTCAAGTAAACAGGTCGTAAGGATCCAGGCCATGTAGTCAAATAAATAGGTCTTAAGGATCCTGGTCATGTAGTCAAGTAAACAGGTCGTAAGGATCCTGGCCATATAGTCAAGTAAATAGGTCTTAAGGATCATGGCCCTGCAGTCAAGTAAATAGGTTTTAAGGATCCTGGACAATTAGTAAAGAAAGAGGTCTTAAGGATCCTGGCCATTTAGTAAAGTAAACAGGTCGTAAGGATTCTGGCCATGTAATAAAGTAAATAGGTCTTTAGGATCCTGGCCCTGTGGTCAAGTTAATAGGTCTTATGGAACCTGTCCCTGTAGTAAAGTAAACTGGTCATAAGTATCCTGGCCATGTAGTCAAGTAAATAGGTCTTAAGGATCCTGTACATTTGGTCAAATAAATAGGTCTTAAGGATCCTGGCCCTATAGTCATGTAAATATATCTTAAGGATCCTGGCCCTGTAGTCAATTAACTAGGTCTTAAGGAATCTGGCCATGTATTCAAGTAAACAGGTTGTAAGAATCCTGCCATGTAGTAAAGTAAATATGTCTTAAGGATCCTGGCCCTGTAGTCAAGTAAATTGGTCTTAAGTATCCTGGCCCTGTAGTCAAGTAGATAGGTCTTAAGGATCCTGGCCTTGTAGTCAAGTAAACAGGTTCTAAAGATTTTGGCCATGTAGTCAAGTAAACCGGTTGTAAGAATACTGGCCATGTAGGCAAGTAAATAGGTCTTAAGTATCCTGGCCATGTAGTCAAGTAAATATATCTTATGGTTACTGGCCCTGTAGTCAAGTAAACAGTTCTTAAGTATTCTGGCCATGTTGTCAGATAACAGGTCGTAAGGATAATGGCCATGTAATCAAGTAAATAGGTCTTAAAGATCCTGGCCCTGTAGTCAAATCAATAGGTCTTATGTATCCTGGCCCTGTAGTCAAGTAAACAGGTCTTAAGTATCCTGGCCATGTAATCAACTAAACAGGTCGTAAAGATCCTGGCCATGTGGTCAAATAAATAGGTTTTAAGTATCCTGGCCCTGTAGTCAAGTAAATAGATATTAAGGATCCTGGCCCCGTAGTCAAATAAACAGGTCTTAAGGATCCTGGCCATTTAGTCAACTAAACAGGTCGTAAGGATCCCGGCCATGTAGTCAAATAATAGGTCTTAATTATTCTGGCCCTGTAGTCAAGTAAATAAGTCTTAAAGATCCTGGCCCTGTAGTCTAGTAAACAGGTCTTAATGATCCTGGCCATGTAGTCAAGTAAACAGGTCGTAAGGATCCTGGCCATGTAGTCAAATAAATAGGTTTTAAGGATCCTGGCCCTGTAGTCAAGTAAATATGTTTTTAGGATTCTGGCCTGTAGTAAAGTAATCAGGTCTTAAGGATCCTGACCATATATTCAATTAAACACGTCGTAAGGATCCTGGCCATGTATTCAAGTAAATAGGTCTTAAGAATACTGGCCCTGTAGTCAAGTGAATAGGTCTTAAGTATCCTGGCCCTGTAGTCAACTAAACATGTCTTAAAGATCCGTGCCATGTAGTAAAGTAAACAGGTCGTAAGGATCCTAGCCATGTAATCAAGTAAATATGTCTTAAATCTCCTGGCCCTGTAGTCAAGTAAATAAGTCTTAAGAATCCTGGCCCTGTAGTCAAGTAAATAGGTCTTAAGTATCATGGCCTTGTAGTCAAGCAAATAGATCTTAAGGATCCTGGCCCTGTAGTCAAGTAAACAGGTCTTAAAGATCCTGGCCATGAAGTCAAGTAAACAGGTCGTAAGAATCCTGGCCATGTAGACAAGTAAATATGTTAAAGGATCCTGGCCCTGTAGTCAAGTAAATACGTCTTAAAGATCCTGGCCCTGTAGTCAAGTAAACAGGTCTTAAAGATCCTGGCCATCTAGTTAAGTAAACAGGATGTAAGGATCCTGGCCATATAGTCAAGTAAGTAGATCGTAAGGATCCTGGCCCTGTAGTCAATTAAATTTGTCTTAAAGATTCTGACCATGTAGTCAAGTAAACAGGTCTTAAATATCCTGGCCATGTAGTCAAGTAAACATGTCCTAAGGATACTGGCCCTGTAGTCAAGTAAATAAGTCTTAAGTATCCTGGCCTTGTAATCAATTAAACAGGTCTCAAGGATCCTGTCCATGTACCAAATAAATAAGTCTTAAGGATACTGGCCCTATAGTCAAGTAAACATGTCTTAAGGATCCTGGCGACGTAATCAAGTAAACAGGTCTTAAGGATCTTGGCCATGTAGTCAAATAAAATGTCTTAGGGATCCTGGCCCTGTTGTCAAGTAAATAGATCTTAAGGATCCTGGCCCTGTAGTCAAGTAAATGGGTCTTAGGGATACAGGCCCTTAAGTAAAATAAACAGATCTTAAGGATCCTAGCCATGTAATCAGTAAATTGTTCGTAAGGATCTTGGCCATGTAGTCAAGTAAACGGGTCTTAAGGATACTGGCCATGTAGTCAAGTAATCAGGTCGAAATTATCCTGGCCATGTAGTCAAGTAAACAGGTCCTAAAGATCCTGGCCGTGTAGTAAATTAAATAGGTTTTAAGAATCCTGGCAGTGTAGTCAAATAAACATGTCATAAGGATCCAGGCCATGTAATCAAGTAAACAGTTCGTAATTATCATGACTATGTAGTCAAGTAAATAGGTCTTAAATATCCTGGCCCTATAGTCAAGTAAAAGGTTTTTAAGGATCCCGGCCATGTAGTCAAGTAAACAGGTCGTAATGATACTGGCCATGTAGTCAAGTATATAGGTCTTAAGGATCCTGGCCCTGCAATCAAGTATATAGGTTTTAATGAACCTGGCCCTGTAGTCAAGTAAACAGGTCTTAAGGATCCTGGCCATGTAGTCAAGTAAATAGGTCGTAAGGATCCTGGCCGTGTAGTCAAGTAAATAGGTCTTAAGGATCCATTCCCTGTTGTCAATTAAATAGGTCTTAAGGATATTGGCCCTGTAGTCAAGTAAACATATCTTAAGGATCCTGGCCATGTAGTCAAGTAAACAGCTCGTAATGATCCTGGACTAGTGTTCAAATAAATAGGACTTAAGGATACTGGCGCTGTAGTCAAGTAAATTAATCTTAAGTAAACTAGCCTTGTAGTCAAGTAAACAGGTCTTAGGGATCCTGGCCTTTTAGTCAAGTAAACATGTCGTAAGGTTCCTGGCCACGTAGTCAAGTAAATAGGTCTTAAGGATATTGGACCTGTAGTCAAGTAAATAGGTCTTAAGGATCCTGGCCCTGTAGTCAAGTAAACAGGTCTTAGTATCCTGGCCATGTAATCAAGTAAACAGGTCGTAAGGATCATAGCCATGTAGTCAAGTAAACAGGTCGCAAGGGTCCTGGCCATGTATATAAATAAAAAGGTCTTAAGGATCCTGGCCCTGTAGTCAAGTAAATAGGTCTTAAGTATCCTGGCCATTTAGTCAAGTAAATAGGTCTTAATGATCCTTGCCCTGTTGTCAAGTCAATAGGTCTTAAGGATACTAACCCTCTAGTAAAGTTAACAGGTCTTAAGGATCCTGGCCATGTAGTCAAGTAAACAGGTTTTAAGGATCCTGGCCATATAGTCAAATAAACATGTCGTAAGGATCCTGGCTATGTAGTCAAGTAAACGTGTCGTAAGGATCCTGGCCATGTAGTAAAGTAAATAGGTCTGGTATCCTGGACCTGTAGTCAGGTAAATAGGTCTTAAGGAACCTGGCCATGTGGTCAATTTAACAGTTCTTAAGGATCCTGGCCATGTAGTCAAGTAAACAGGTCGTAATGATACTGGCCATGTAGTCAAGTATATAGGTCTTAAGGATCCTGGCCCTGCAGTCAAGTAAATTGATTTTAAGGATCCTGGCCCTGTAGTCAAGTAACCAGGTCTGAAGGATCCTGGCCATAAAGTCAAGTAAACAGGTCGTAAGAATCCTGGCCATGTAGTCAAGTGATTGATCTTAAGGATCCTATTCCTGTAGTCAAGTAAATAGTTCTTGAGGATCCAAGCCCTGTAGTCAAATAAATATTTCTTAAAGATCCTGGTCATGTATTCAAGAAAACATGTCGTATGGATCCTGGCCATGTTGTTAAATAAATTAGTCTTAATGATCCTGGCCCTCTAGTCAAGTAAATAGGTCTTAAGTATCCTGGCCCTGTAGTCAAATAAACAGGTCTTAAGGATCCTGGCCATGTATTCAAGTAAAGAGGTCTTAAGGATCCTGGTCATGTAGTCAAGTAAACAGGTCGTAATGATCCTGCCCATGTTGTCAAGTAAATAGGTCTTAAGGGTCATGGCCTTGTAGTCAAGTATATAGGTCTTAAGTATCCTGGCCCTTTAGTCAAGTAAACAGGTCTTAAGGATACTGGCCATGTAGTCAAGTAAACAGGTCATAAGGATCCTGGTCATGTAGTCAAGTAAATTGTTCTTAAGGATTCTGGCCCTGTAGTCAAGTAAATAGGTCTTAAGGATCCTTGCACTGTAGTCAAGTAAATAGATTTAAAGGATCCTGGCCCTGTTGTCAAATAAACAGGTCATAAGAATCCTGGCCACGTAGTCAAGTAAAGAGGTCTTAAGTATCTTGGCCATGTAGTCAAGTAAACATGTCTTAATAATCCTGGCCCTGTAGTCATGTAAATAGATCTTAAGGATCCTGGCCCTTATTCAAGTAAATTAGTCTTAAGAATCCTGGCAATGTAGTTAAATAAACAGGTTGTAAAGATCCTGGACATGTAGTCAAGTAAATAAGTCTTAATTAACCTGGCCCTGTAGTTAAGTAAATAGGTGCTTAGGATCTTGGCCCTGTAGTCAAGTAAATAGGTATTAATTATCCTGGCCCTGTAGTCAAGTAAACAGGTCTTATTGATCCGGGCCATGTAGTCAAGTAAAAATGTCGTAAGGATCCTGGCCATGTAGTCAAGTAAATATTTCTTAAGGATCCTGGCCCTGTAGTCAAGTAAATATGTCTTAAGGATCCTGGCCCTGTAGTCAAGTAAACAGTTCTTAATGATCCTGTTAATATAGTCAGTTAAACAGGTCGTAGGGATCCTGGCCATGTAGTCAAGTAAATAGATCTTAAGATTCCAGGCCCTGTAGTCAAGTAAATAAGTCTTAACGATTCTGGCCCTGTAGTCAAGTAAAGAGGTCTTAAATATACTGGCCATGTAATCAAGTAAAGAGGTCGAAAAGATCCTGGCCATGTTGTCAAATAAATAGGTCTTAAGGATCCTGGCCCTGTAGTCAAATAAACAGGCCTTAAGGATCCTGGACATGTATTCAATTAAATAGGTCTTAAGGATCTTTGCCCGTAGTAAATTAAAGAGGTCTTAAGGATCCTGATCATGTAGTCAAGTAAACAGGTCGTAAGAATCCTGGCCATGTTGTCAATTATATAGGTCTTAAGGATCCTGGCCATGTAGTCAAGTAAATATGTCTTAAAGATTCTGGCCCTGTAGTCAAGTAAACAGTTCTTAAGGATCATGGCAAAGTAGTCTGTAAAACAGGTCGTAAGGATCCTGGCCATGTAGTCAAGTAAATAGGTCTTAAGAATCCTGGCCCTGTAGTCAAGTAAATAGGTTTTAAAGATCCTGGGACTGTAGTCATGTAAACAGGTCTTAAGTATCCTGGCCATGTAATCAAGTAAACTGGACGTAAGGATCCTGGTCATGTTGTCAAATAAATAGGTCTTAAGGATCTTGGCCCTGTAGTCAATTGAATAGATCTTATGTATCCTGGCCCTGTAGTCAAGTAAACAGGTCTTAACGATCCTGCCCATGTATTCAAGTAAACATGTCGTAAGGAACCTGGCCATGAAGTCAAGTAAACAGGTATTAAGGATCCTGGCCATGTATTCAAGTAAATAAATCTTAAGGATCATGGCCCTTTAGTCAAGTAAACAGGTCTTGAGGATCCTGTCAATGTAGTAAAATAAACAGGTCTTAAGAATCCTGGCCCTGTAGTCAAGTAAATATTTCTTAAGAATCCTGGTCCTGTATTAAATTAAACAGGTCTTAACAATCCTGGCCATGTACTCAAGTAAACAAGTCGTAAAGATCCTGGCCATGTATTTAAGTAATAGGTCTTAAGGATCCTGGGCCTGTAGTCTAGTAAATAAGTGTTAAGCATCCGGGTCCTGTATTCAAGTAAAGAGGTCTTAAGGATCCTGGCCCTGTTGTCAAGTAAACAGGTCTTAAGGATCCTGGCCATGTAGATAAGAATACAGGTCGTAATGAACCTGGCCATGTAGTCAAGTGAATAAGTCTTAAGTGTACTGGCCATGTAGTTAAGTAAATAGTTCTTAAGGATCTTGGCCCTGTAGTCAAGTAAATAGGTCTTAATTATCCAGGACTTGTAGTCAAGTAAACGGGAATTAAGTATCTTGGCCGTGTTGTCTAGTGTACTGGTCGTAAAGTTACTTGCCATGTAGTCAAGTAAATAGGTCTTAGGGATCCTGGCCCTGTAGTCAAGTAAACATGTATTAATTATCCTGGCCATGTAGTCAAGTAAATAGGTCGTAAGGATCCTGGCCATGTAGTTAAGTAAATAGGTCTTAAGGATCCTGGCCCTGTAGTCAAGTAAACAAGTCTTAAGGATCCGTGCCATGTAGTCAAGTAAACAGGTCGTAAGGATCCTGGCCATGTAGTCAAGTAAATATGTCTTAAGGCTCCTGGCCCTGTAGTCAAGTAAATAGGTCTTAAGGATCCTGGCCATGTAGTCAAGTAAATAGGTCTTAAGGATCATGGCCCTGTATTCAAGTAAATAGGTCTTAAGGATCATGCCCTTGTAATCAAGCAAATAGATCTTAAGGATCCTGGCCCTGTAGTCAAATCAACAGGTCTTAAAGATCCTGGCCATGTATTCAAGTAAACAGGTCGTAAAGATCCTGGCCATGTTGTCAAGTAAATAGGTCTTAAGGATCCTGGCCATGTAGTCAATTAAATAGGTCTTAAAGATCATTGCCCTGTACTCAAGTAAACATATCTTAAGGATCCTGGCCCTGTCGTAAAGTAAACATGTCTTAAAGATCCTGCCCGTGTAGTCAAGTAAACAGGTCTTTAGGATTTTGACCATATAGTTAAATAAATAGTTCTTAAGGATCCTGACCCTTTATTCAATTAAATATGTCTTAAGGATCCGGGCCATGTAGTCAAGTAAAAATGTCGTAAGGATCCTGGCCATGTAGTCAAGTAAATAGATCTTAAGATTCCAGGCCCTGTAGTCAAGTAAATAGGTCTTAACGATTCTGGCCCTGTAGTCAAGTAAAGAGGTCTTAAATATACTGGCCATGTAATCAAGTAAAGAGGTCGAAAAGATCCTGGCCATGTTGTCAAATAAATAGGTCTTAAGGATCCTGGCCCTGTAGTCAAATAAACAGGCCTTAAGGATCCTGGACATGTATTCAATTAAATAGGTCTTAAGGATCCTTGCCCGTAGTAAATTAAACAGTTCTAAAGGATCCTGATAATGTAGTAAAGTAAACAGGTCGTAAGAATCCTGGCCATGTAGTCATTTATATAGGTCTTAAAGAACCTGGCCAAGTAGTCAATAAATATATCTTAAGGATCCTGGCCCTGTAGTCAAGTAAAGAGTTCTTAAGGATCCTGGCAAAGTAGTCCCTTAAACAGGTCGTAATGATCCTGGCCATGTAGTCAAGTAAATAGGTCTTAAGAAACCTGGCCCTGTAGTCAAGTAAATAGGTCTTAAAGATCCTGGCCCTGTAGTCAAGTAAACAGGTCTTAAGTATCCAGGCCATGTAATCAAGTAAACTGGTCGTAAGAATCCTGGTCATGTTGTCAAATAAATAGGTCTTAAGGATCCTGGCCCTATAGTCAAGTGAATAGAACTTAAGTATCCTGGCCCTGTAGTCAATTAAACAGGTCTTAACGATCCTGGCCATGTATTCAAGTAAACAGGTCGTAAGGAACCTGGCCATGTATTCAAGTAAACAGGTCTTAAGGATCCTGGCCATGTAGTCAAGTAAATAAGTCTTAAGAATCTTGGCCCTTTAGTCAAGTAAGCATGTCTTAAGGATCCTGTCCATGTAGTAAAATAAACAGGTCTTAAGAATCCTGGCCCTGTAGTCATGTAAATAGGTCTTAAGAATCCTGGTCCTGTATTAAATTAAACAGGTCTTAACAATCCTGGCCATGTAGTTAAGTAAACATGTCGTAAAGATCCTGGCCATTTATTTAATTAATAGGTCTTAAGGATCCTGGCCCTGTAGTCAATTAAATAAGTCTTAAGAATCCAGGCCCTGTAGTAAAGTAAAGAGGTCTTAAGGATCCTGTCCCTGTTGTCAAGTAAACAGGTCTTAAGGATCCTGGCCATGTAGTTAAGTAAACAGGTCGTATTGAAACTGGATATGTAGTCAAGTAAATAAATCTTAAGGATCCTGGCCCTTTAGTCAAGTAAACAGGTCTTAAGGATCCTGGCCATGTAGTAAACTAAATAGGTCTTAAGGATCCTGGCCCTGTAGTCAAGCAAATAAATCTTAAGGATCCTGGCCCTGTAGTTATGTAAACAGGTTTAAGGATCCTTGCCATGTAGTCAATTATAGAGGTCTGAAGGATCCTGGCCTTATAGTCAATTAAACATGTCTTAAGGATCCTGGCCATGTAGTCAAGTAAACAGGTCTAAACTATCCTGGCCATATAGTCAAGTAAGTAGATCATAAGGATCCTGGCCATGTAGTCAAGTAAATATATCTTAAAGATCCTGGCCTTGTAGTCAAGTAAACAGGTCTTAAGGATACTGGCCCTGTATTAAATTAAATAATACTTAGGGATCCTGGCCCTATAGTCAAGCAAATAAGTCTTAAGGATCCTGGCCCTGTAGTCAAGTAAACAGGTCTTAAGGATCCTGGACATGTAGTCAAGTAAAAATGTCGTAAGGATCCTGGCCATGTAGTCAAGTAAATAGGTCTTAGGGATCCTGGCCTGTAGTCAAGTAACAATTCTTAAGTATCCTGGCAATGTAATTAGTTAAACAGGTCGTAAGCATCTTGGCCATAAAGTCAAGTAAATAGGTCTTAAGGATCATGGCCTTGTAGTCAAGTAAACAGATCTTAAGTATCCTGGCCATGTAATCAAGTAAACAGGTCGTATAGATCCTTGCCATGTTGTCAAATAAATAGGTCTCAAGAATCCTGGCCCTCTAATAAAGTAAATAGATCTTAAGTATCCTCGCCCTGTAGTCAAGTAAACAGGTCTTAAGGATCCTGACCATGTATTAAAGTAAACAGGTCGTAAGGATCCTGGCCATGAATTCAAGTCCATAGGTCTTAAAGATCCTGGCCCTTTAAACAAGTAAATAGGTCTTAAGGATCCTGGACCTGTAGTCAAATAAATAGGTCCTAATGATCCTGGCCATGTAGACAAGTAAACAAGTATTAAGGATCCTGGTCATGTGGTCAAGTAAATAGGTCGTAAGGATCCTGGCCATGTAGTCAAGTAAATAGGTCATAATGATCCTTGCTCTGTTGTCAAGTATATAGGTCTTAAGGATCCTGGTACTCTAGTAAAGTAAACATGTCTTAAGGATCCTGGCCATGTAGTCAAGTAAACAGGTCGTAAGTATCCTGGCCCTGTATTCAATTAAATATGTCTTAAGTATTCTGGCCCTGTAGTCAATTAAATAGGACTTAGGGATCCTGGCCTTTTAGTCAAGTAAACATATCGTAAGGATCCTGGCCATGTAGTCAATTAACTAGGTCTTAAGAATCCTGTCCCTGTAGTCAAGTAAATAAGTTTTAAGGATACTTAACCTGTAGTCAAGTAAACACGTCTTAAGTATCCTGGCCAAGTAGTCAAGTAAACAGGTCGTAAGTATCCTGGCACTGTAGTCAAGTAATTAGGTATTAAGGATCATGGCCCTGTAGTAAAGTAAACAGGTCTTAAAAATCATCGCCATGTAGTCATGTAAACTTTTCGTAAGGATCCTGGCTATGTATTCAAGTAAATAGGTATTAAGGATCCTGGCCCTGTAGTAAAATAAACAGGTTTTAAGGATCCTAGCCCTGTAGTCAAGTAAATAGGTCTTAA
>CABFWO010005904.1:22050-33473 GCA_902155825.1 Timema genevievae | reverse complement strand
AATTTCCAAAGATTTTTTTTTTTTTTTAGAAAGTAAAAAAAAAACTCGTATGTGGCCAAAAGTGATGACATAATATATTATAATTTTATTTTATAGGTATTGATCTATCAACATTGTCAGCTCCAGGTCACATGACTTGGCGTATGAATACGTGAAAGTAGATCTAGTGACTTTTCTTCCTGTCAGATAAAGTTAGTTCTATAAAAATTCAACTGTGCAGTTTTTACTATTTTTAGTAATTTTTTATAGATATTTAGATATTGTTTAATTAACTTAAAACCTAATAAAAACATAATTTGTTTTTATATGATAGTGAAATTATTGTCTAATGTAGGTCTAAAGTAATTAAAAGTCTATTAAGAATGTGTTATAAAATTACACCGTTGCTATTTAGATATTTTGATCTCCTTCGGTGGCCGTATTGTATAAGGCGTCACTCTCGTGTTAGACTTGACTGCCGATGATAGGGAGATCGGGGTTATATTCTAGGTCTGGTCTACTGAGGGTGTTTTTTCATAAATTGTTTCCCGACATCCTCCCACGCAAATGCAGGTAAATTACCTCTAGATTCAACCTTCTTTACCCCTATCCCATTAGCTTGATTAGTACTTACCCGTATAACCTGAACAGGTAGTAAGTTACAGTGATCAAAATAAAAATCCTCTTTGTAGATAGTGTTAATTTTGTAAGTTGTAGGGAAAATTTGTACTAGCGAGTAGAGGCACTAGAGCGGAAGTGAAAAAATGTATTTAAAAAGTGTCAACACGTACTGGATGGAGCATCTTCATCACAATCCGTTTGACTCACATTGGTCAATCACCTTATCCCATATCGGGAATTTGTCCATATTGCATCATTTGACCACAGTGTCGGTGTAGTTGTGTGGTTCTTCTCCCAGAGACCAGTTAGTTTCTTTTCTCCCCTCTCTCCCCTGACCCCCAAGCACCCATAGTGTGCATTATGCAAATCACTCGCTGGAGGATGTTATGGTCCGACACGGAGGACAAAATCAATAAACGAGGGTCCTTCGACCAATTAAAGGAAGCCAGGAGCATCGAGCCCTAACTCGTCTTTCGGGGCCAGCATAGCTTATTATGGTGTCAGTAAGTGCTTCATAGGATATCAGTAAGTGCTTCAAGAGCTGGCAGTAAGCAAATCATAAGATGCCAATAAATCATTCATATGCCAGAATCGCATCATATTATGGCAGTAATTGCTTCAGGATATAGCAGTAAGTATATCACAATATATCAGTGCTTCATGAGATGCCAGTAAGTAGTTCATAATATGCCAGTAAGTGATTCATGAGATTATGATAATAAAGTATTCATAATATGCCAGTAAGTGCTTCATGAGTGCTTGTAACTGGTTGTGAGTGCAACAAACCCTTAGCCATCGTAAGACCCAAAATGATGTTCCTGTATCTGTTAAGGTCAAACATTTATAATTGGAAATAAGAAACAACTAAAATTAATAGTCAATTAAATGTAATATAATATGGACATTGACTTTAATAACTGGATGAAGAGTTTTACAGAATTTAACTATCGTGGCTTAAACACTATTTTAAGGTGAGATTGGCCGCATGGATAGTATGCCCGACTGACTAGAGAGCCTCAGGTTTGGTACCTATTTACTACATAGCTTTTTAGCACAATTCGACTTTATTAAACTTTTTTTTAAAGAAGGGAGAGATTTTAAAATTAGCTTTTAGTTGAGTTAAAAATAAAAAATAAAAATTGTATCCTGAAAATTTTGCTTTTCTGCAGAAATGTATAGATCCGATTCCACAATCAAACCAAGGAGCATGGGACTGTTTTGAGCTGGGAAATCATTTTTACAATTTAACACTATGTTGAAGCAATTAAGCTATTTAAAGAATATTGATTTAACATTTTATTTTAAATTTTAATATTTTAAAGTTTTACTTACTACCTAAACAAGTGTTTATTTTCAGTACTATTTTAATTATAATATTCTATCATTGGTTTTGTAGGCTACCCGGTATGTTATATCAAAATTTTCAACATGTTTGGAATATTTTAAATTAGTTATTAATTTAATTTTATGTTTACGATTGTAATTTTATTATCATTCTTATTATTATATTAATGTATTATATATTAATATTTTAAAATGTTTTAAATAATACACCTTATTACTAATTTACACTTTATAATTGAACCAATTTTTTTTATACTTTCCCTGCTAATTTGACAAGTTTTTACAAACCTAAGCTATGTATATATTCTATTATTATTAATTAACACAAAGATGTTTGACTAAGACCATAACATATTGGTTTACAATCTTGGGGTCACGACCTTTACATCACCAGCAAAGCAAACAAGACCAGACCTACGCTTATGTCCACGCGATTTCCTGCTAAGCGCCTGTTTGTAGGCAACACAATCTACAAGCTCTACATAATTTAATACCAAGCTCCTGTATGTAGGAAACCAAATCATAACGTTAAACATAATTTTATACTAAACGCCTGGTAGTAGGAAACACAATCTACACGCTATACATAATTTGAAACGAGGTGCCTGGTTGTAGGCAACACAATCTACACGCTATATATCATTTGAAACGAGGCGCCTGGTTGTAGGCAATACAATCTCCATGCTATACATCATTTGATACGAAGCGCCTGGTTGTAAGAAACACAATCTACACGCTATACATCATTTGATACGAAGCGCCTGGTTGTAGGCAACACAATCTACACGCTATACATCATTTGATACGAAGCGCCTGGTTGTAGGCAACACAATATACACGCTATACATCATTTGATACTAAGCGCCTGGTTATAAGCAACACAATCTACACGCTATACATCATTTGATACGGGGCGCCTAGTAGTAGGCAACACAATCTACACGGTATACATCATTTTATACAGCGCGCCTGGTTGTGGGAAATACAATCTACACGCTATACATCATTTGATACGAAGCGCCTGGTTGTAGGCAACACAATCTACACGTTATACATCATTTGATACGAAGCGCCTGGTTGTAGGCAACACAATCTACACGCTATACATCATTTTATACGAAGCGCTTGTTGTTAGGCAACACAATCTACACGCTATACTGCAATTGATACGAGGCGCCTGGTTGTAGGGAACACAATATACACGCTATACATCATTTGAAACGAGGCGCCTGGTTGTAGGCAACACAATCTACACGCTATATATCATTTGAAACGAGGCGCCTGGTTGTAGGCAACACAATCTATACGCTATACATCATTTGAAACGAGGTGCCTGGTTGTAGGCAACACAATCTACACGCTATACATCATTTTATACTAAGCGCCTGGTTATAATCAACACAATCTACACGCTATACATCATTTGATACTAAGCGCCTGGTTATAAGCAACACAATCTACACGCTATACATCATTTTATACAGCGCGCCTGGTTGTAGGCAACACAATCTACACGCTATACTGCAATTGATACGAGGCGCCTGGTTGTAGGGAACACAATATACACGCTATACATCATTTGATACTAAGCGCCTGGTTATAAGCAACACAATCTACACGCTATACATCATTTGAAACGAGGTGCCTGGTTGTAGGCAACACAATCTACACGCTATACATCATTTGAAACGAGGTGCCTGGTTGTAGGCAACACAATCTACACGCTATACATCATTTGATACTAAGCGCCTGGTTGTAGGCAATACAATCTACACACGATAGAAGTAACAATTTTTCCTGGTAAGTTCATATTAGTAATAATAAAACTAGGATATTAAAGTGCGTACTTTATTAACACAGTTGAAACGTATAACTTTGACTAACTTAACCTAGGACAGCCCTAATGATATTAAACTTTATTATTTATTTTTAGCAACACACCCTTCTACCCTTTCGGACTATACGCCTATGTACTAATTACACTTTTGTGTTAGGGAAGAGGAAGGTTGAATTTAGAGGAAGTGTATATGCTTTGACGTAGAGGGAGAGTGGAAAACCATTTAGGAAAAATACTCCTCAATACACCCAACTAGGATTCGAGCCCCGGTAGTCTCGTCATCAGATGTCCAGACTATTGTGAGAGTGACGCCTTGGACCATAAGGCCACCCAAACGGGTAAGTGATATTAAATATCCTAGGCCAGTAATTTAACTGTATGTGGTGTCCTTTAAACCAGATATATTAATAAAGGTACAAGAGGAGTCGAACCTAGGGATCCTCATCCTAATCTTTTCTAAACACCTTGTATTGTTTACAGGAGTGTCCCTGCAGACACGCCCTGTCCCTGCCTGTCTTAGGGAGTTGTCAGTGCTGCCAGGGCAAAGCTTGTTAGCGGCCATTAATCCCCCTCAAGACAGCAGCCCCCTCCTCACCGCGCCTACCACTGCTGACCCCCGGGACTCCCCAACTTCCTTGACAACAGCAGGGGAGGAGGAGAGGGGTGTTCTGGACCGGAGGGGTCCTTCCTGGTCACCGCACTATCGATTGTAGGCCGCGATACATCACCGTCAGTGTGGCAGTCCTGCAAACACCTGAGACAGGCAGAGCGCTCTACACGCCACCTCGATAACTGGCTCCACACAAACACTCGGCTTAAGGGAAGTAGCACGATTAATAAAACATTAACTTAGAGAAATAAAGTTTTTACTTTTAAAAAAACCCTCGGTACTAGCACAGTATTTTTATGTCACTTAGAAACATATTAAAGTTCAACTAATGAAATAGTAATATTAATGAAGAAGAAACAAGCCAAAAAAATGGAGGGGCCACATGACCATCAGCCTTATATTTCATGTGGGGAAGATCGTGGCAAGAATACTAAACAGACGTTGGAACAGAAAATAGAGAGTGTGCAAGAAGTCCGATTTTGATTCAGAAAAGGAACCAGAGATGCCGTCGGCACGCTGAGAATAATTTAAGAGAGAGTGCTGAAAGTCGAGGAAGAAGTCTAGGTTGGTTTCATAGAAAGGATATAGGCGTTCTATAAAGTGAAATAGAAAAAAATACTTACAAAAATACTCAAGAAGATCGGCATCAACTGGAGGGACAAAAGGCTGACTGCAAAACTGTAATTGGGATGGTGAGTGAAGGTGAGGCTAAATGATGGAGAAACCGACAGCGCAGAGATAGGAAGAGGAGTGAGACAGGGATGTTGTCTGTCACCCAGTTTGGTCAACTTGTATGGAGATTGGCTGTTCAGGGAAGTCCAGGAGGGACGTGGCAATTTCAGGATAGGAAGACGCGTCGTCAACACCATAAAACACCCAGATGATCTAGCATTGCTGGCCAAAAATAAAGAAGAGTTGAAGGAAAGGCTGGTGAAGATATGGCATGGAGATCAACCATGAGAAGTCAAAAGTGATGGTGATTTCAAAAACTGAAGAGCCGCTGAAAATCAATATCAAAACTCAGGAGTTTATAAAACATAGAGCAGTTCAAGTACCTGGGAGGCCTGATGACAAAGGATGCCTACTGCACCAAGGATATTAGGTCGAGGATCGCTGTGGCCAAGGAAGCTTTCAACAAGAAGAGGTTACTGCTGACCAGCAAGTTGAGCTTGGAACTGAGAAAGAAACTGATGAAATGCTACATTTGGAGCATCGCGCTGTATGGAACAAAAATTCGGACTCCCAGGAAGATTTAAAAGAAATACTTGGAGATCTTTTAAATGTCACCGACAGGGTGACAAATGAAGTTCTAAGAAGAGTGGGTGAGAAGAGAACCATTTAGAATGTAATTCTTCGGTACAAAGCAAACTGGATTGACACATCCTTAGGAGGAACTGTCTTCTGCACGAAGTCATAGAAAGAAAGGTTGAGGGAAAGAAGAGTTTAGGAAGGATGAGGATTCAAATGAATGACTTGAAAGAAAGAAGATAATTCTGGGAGCTGAAGGAGGAGGCAGAGGACAGGGCGCATTGGAAGGCTAAGTTCATTGACACAAGGAATGGGCCTGTCGTAAGACAGAACACATGATAATAATAAAAATCAAGGAATGATACGATGATAACTTCTGGTTACCCACTTTGGTCGTCAACTGGTCTAAGGCGTTACTCTTTCAATAGACTGGACTTCCGATGATGGAGGGATCGGGGTTATATTCCCGGTCGGATGTACTGAGGGTGGTTTTAACTACATTATTTTCTGCTCTTTTGCTACGCGAATGGAGGTACACTTCTTCTATTTTCAATCTTATTAATTCCTAACACTTTAGCGTAGCTAGTACATAATGCGAACGGGTGATACGACGCGATACTAAAATAATATTTTCTTTTCGCCGTTCATTGTGCTAAGTTATAAAATAAATGGTACAAAACTCCGCACGGACTTTCTCGCTCTATTGTTTAAAAATGAAGATATTTACTCGAAACTCGTAATATATGTAAAACAAAATAATATACACTAGCAAACCAAGCATAAATTGCACTACACTTGTGTAAAACATTTTTTGAATTTTATCATTTTATTTTTTAAGAATTAATGTCCTCATTTTTATGTTTGGACCAATAAAAAAAATATATTGGGTCCACACGGGTCAAAACTTCGTATTAAAATTTCCTGCATTTTATTAGGTGCTGCACATCTTCATGTCATCGCATTGCTATTAAATTCTTCATTTATAAATTTTGATCAATAAAAAATGTAAATATTGACTATTGAGTCTAAAATAGAGATATATCATTGTTGAGATTTAAGGAAAAATAACATGAACTTTTTGAGAGACTTACTTATATTTAATTACTCTATGGCATTGGAGAATTATTGCGTTAAAACTTAAGTAGTATCTCTTTACAACTAAAGCTAACAAAATTGTATTAATATATTTGCCAATATCTCATAAACTGTTAGTCTTATAAAAATATATTTCATAAAAAAGTTTTTTATTTTTAGTAGTACAATTTTGCTATAGTAAGTTATCCAGTATCTCAAATAGTTGCGGAGATACGGAAATTTCCCTTTCTGTAAAGTAACCTAAAAGTAATTTTCATGGGAAAATGAAAATAGACAGTTTATTTATAATCTTAATCAACGCCTATATAGGAGTTCTAATCAAAATCGTTAGAGTCAATTTTGAGAAGATCGATTTTTTATATTTTCGCCCTTTATTTAACTACTCTTGATTTTAAGTTTAAAAAGACACACAGACAGACGGCATTGCAAAGACCACTCTTTAGGGTTCGGGGGGTCAAGAGACGTCGACATACATCAACATTTCAGGTTAGATTGTTTTTTACGGTCGCAATAGTTTAGTTTTCGAAAGTTAAAATATATATATATATATATTGGCGTATAGCATGAAAGTTATTGATTTTATAAAAATATGTTTCGAATAAAAATTTATATTATAAATAGATATACATATTTGTAATGATAAGTAATTTCATATCCTAGTTTTGGAGATCTGATAAAAAAAATGAGAATTTACACATCAGACCGGAGCCCTTATAATAATTTTGCCGAAATATTGAGGGTATTCATTTTATTTGTAATATTTTAAAATGTTTTGAAATGAAATTTAATCAAAATCGTTAGAGCCAATTTTTATAAAATCGACTTTTTCTCTTTTTGCCCTTCAGTAAACTACCCTTAATTTTAGGGTTAGATATCTAATTTCAAAAACACCTCGGGGCAACGCTATGAAAACCCTAGATACCAAGTTTTAGCCCGATCGGTAAAATAATTTAGGCTCTAATTGGAGGTACAGACAGACAGACAGACAGACGGAAATTCAAAAAACACTTTTTTGGATTCGAGGGGTCATGAAACGTCGAGAATCCTCAAAATCTCGAGTTCAATTTTGTTTGTCGTTCACAATACTTTCTCTACCTGTAAGATGGCGAGAAAGTAAAAAGGTTTTCATGATTTCATGATAAAATATCGATGTCATTAATTGGAATAACTTATTAAGGAAAGGTTTATTTGTAAAAACGAACAAATATAATATCCCCAAGTTTGGAACCAACTTGAATATATTTAACTATTAAATACTGGACACCTTTTTCGAGGATCCTGTATAGTAGAATTTTGGTAGACAAAAACTTTTATAAAATAAAAATATTTTTATGGTCAACATTAATAATATTTTATTATATTTTTAGTGTTATTTTTAGGTATTGATTATATATATAAAACATGACAGCTGCAGATCACATAACTTGAAGTATGAATAAGTAAAAGTAGACTTAATAGCTTTCCTAGTTATCAGATAAAGCCCTTTCTATGTAAATTGGACTGTTGACAACTATAATTCATATCAAAGTTGGTTACTAGCCTGATCCACAGTAATCATTTTACTTGCAAAGCCATAATAAATTTTTACATATTATAAATAACTTACCATTTTTTTTGTCTTCTATATCTAGTACACAGAAAGGGAAACAACTTTTTCCTGATTGGCTAGCCAAAAAAACTTTTAAGTTCGTGTTTCTAACAATCTGAATTTATAAAGTCAAAACTTTATAAATAATTTCGAGGTGAAGGTCACAGAACTGTATGATTTCACTCTTTGCCCATATCTCGAATTCTAAAGTCAAAAATTCAATTAAAAAATTAATATCTCTAAATTTACTAAATTTGTAGTAAGTTTTAGTTGCAGGGTACTTAAGTACGACCAATTCATCTGGGAATTAAAAAAACATTTTGACGCGTTTCAAAAACTGTTGTTTTCATCAAACTTTTTTGAAGTTAAAATTTCATAGGAAGAACCTTTTCTGGCAGATAGAAAAGTTATTAGATATACTTTCACGTGCTCATACGTCAAGTCATGTGATCTGCAGCACTTTTGATAGATAGGCTACTATCAATACCTAAAAAATAATGAAATGTTATCAATGTTGAACGCAAAAAAAAAATGTATTTTCTAAAAGGTGCTACGTATGAAAATTGGACTGTAATATATCTGCAGTGAAATAATATATTTTTTTTTACGATAAGTTAATAAATTAGGCCTATAAGACATAACTTAAGGGTAGCCAACTTTGACAAAACTTTACTATGTTGAGTTACCGTCTGTCAACAGTACGAGCTTCAAAATATATCCCAAAACACATAAGCCTTACGTAATCAGGAGTAGAATTTGAAATGTAGGTAAAGGTTATTCAAATAAATGAGTGCATATACCTGGTTTTTTTTAACTTTACGAATACTTTATTAAATCCTGATTTTTATAGGGAACCCCTTTTCCCCAACCAATATTGATAGGAATTCACGAACATTTGACATTCTAGAAATATGTCTTATTTGATTTATTATTTATAAAATTCATCTAAAAAGCTATCAAATTATTTAATAATACTTCATTATGAATTATTTTTAATTTGTATTTACATTATCAAGTAAACGTACTAGGAATATAAATAAAATTGTGAAAATATATGTCATGTTCTTATTGTAACTACATTTATTTATTTGAGGTATTTGACGTGCACTTACTGAACTGACTGATTATATCAGCACAAGAAAATTTCTACGAACGAGAGTGAAAGATTCTACCAATTTTACCGGGAAAGGTATTTCCACATACCTTCCAGGGTTCTTTTACCTGCCACAATCGACATGGGACCGAAGACTTTATTTCCGCTCCGAAGGAGGTTGTGCTACGGATTTTTATCGCCTAAGAAAAATCGGTCAACCTCAGCTGGGTTTGAACCCACGACCAACAAATCCTGAGGCGATCATTTTACATCAACTATTGCTTCTACAGTTTTTATTATTATTATTATTATTATTATTATTATTATTAGCACCACGTCTTACTACCCATTCGGGTTATAAGCACTTACGCTAATGTGCAATGGTAGGGTGATTGTGAGATGAAACGGAGGACCTACAGTTTAACGTGGAATCCGAACCACGGTGGATGAAGGAAGGGTTTGGTAATCAGATAAATCTGTGCCGGGACCGAGGATTGAACCCCGGACCCCCAGAACAGAAGTCTGACACCTTACTCCCTAGACCTCCAGGTCACTACAGTTTTAATGTTTCTTTGTTGATCAAGTTAGAGAGAAAACAAATAGTATATTATATACATAGAGAGTAACCATTGTCCACGCTGTTTGAGACGTCAGTTTCGCAACATAAGTAAAAACAATGATTTTAATTAGGCTCTAAATATTCGAATGATTACTTATAATTTTACATTCAAATCACTTGAGATGAGAATTTTAATGAAAAAATATTTTAAGCGACCACCATCTTGAAACTGAAAACCAGGTTGAAAAACCATGTACGGTATTTACATATTCCAACCTAGGTTCAAAGGGAACGGACAGACAGACTAAATGTCAAACGGTCAAGTTAAAACAAGACCTCGCCCCTCTCGATCAGTAATATTTCACTGTCTTATTATTGTTATTTTATAGATAGTTTGGTTAGTTCAACATTGGTTAATTTGAATCATTGGCTAGTTCGAACCCGCCATGAACCCAACCAAACTTCTATCTAAACCAATTCTTTAAAAAAAACTTAATTGGAATTTTAGAATGAAATATTTGGACAGTTCCAAGCCTATAAAAAAGAAATTTAGAGTTTTCAAACCTAACATACCTAACAATCTTTACTAAACCAATACTATCAAATAAAGTTGGAGTTAGTCTATTGACACAATAGTAAATGAGAAGACGAGGAAATATGAACAGGTGACGAGCGGGTTGCCTAATATAGGGGATATGTTGGCTCGGCTTTCTTCAATTCTGATTTAAGTCGACAATTTTCGTATGATAATTTTCTCAAGTCTTATATTTTGTATTTGAATTTTTCTTGTGTTTTTGTAATGTATGTAGCCTATATACTGTGTATGTGTGTTTATATGTAGAATATTTTAACGTTATGGATTTAATGTGTGCCAGCTGCCTAGACACACATGAAAATGGTTAAGTCGAATTTTGGATATCTCTAGGTTTTTTTTAGATATCCCTTGCTCTTCATATTAATAAAGTCATACTGTATATATCAAGAATGACAACTGCAGATCACATTATTTGACGTATGAACATATAAAGCTTCTCTAATAGCTTATGTAACGGCCATACACTGTTCTTCCCATAGCATTCTTACTATAGTAGGCCTCGTATAAATAATAGTTTAATGTGCTTGATAATATTTCAGGAGTCCCCCCCACCTCTCCTAAATTATTATAGACGCACCCAACCAGGTCAGCCTCGTTGCCAACTGTGTGTAACGTAACTTCCCTCGCGCGCCAAGCGAATGGTTATTGGCAGGAAACGCAATAGTTCAGTTTCCGGGCGCGGTCCTCTTCTGTTGGAGAGATGGATAGATAGATCTTCTTTGTGGCGGGATGCTATGTTGGCGGGATTGGCTCTATCGTCTCACGGGACTTCCCCCGATACACGCGCGGTCCCCTTTCTTTCTCTTTGACCATCCCCCCCAACAGGCCCCCACTCCAGATTTCCCGACCCCCCC
>CABFWO010005903.1:25328-41096 GCA_902155825.1 Timema genevievae | reverse complement strand
AGGAGGCTAAGAGGAAGACAGAGATACAGGTGGCTGAAGGGAGTAAGGAGGAGTGTGGAGGAGAGGGGAGGTGGTGGGGAGAAAGGAGGTGTTGGAGAGGCTTATGTTCCAAACAGACCCAGCTGGAAGCTGTTCATGATGATAGTGATGGTTATAATAGTGAGTAGCGGTGCGCAAAGCTTTGAAACTTTGACTTGGCTTCGAAACAAACATCAGCTTTCTGGCTTCAAAGCTTCGCCAATAAAAATATTTATAGCTAAAAGCTAAAATATTCAGTTTATGTTCAATTATAGCAATTCTGAGTTGTTTTGTAAATTAAAAATTAATATTAATATGAAAAAAATCTGAAGAAACTGACTTGTAAGTTGTGATAATAACTTATTTATTGAAATGAAACAAAATATTACAAATAATTGTGCAATAAAACATTTTCCAAGTAATTTTAAGTGTATAAAGTTATATAAATAACCACAGTATAACATTATTTTACCAAGCATAAAACTAACAAGAAATATTCAAACTTCGATTTGGCTTTGAGAATATTTCATATTTTCTAAATGAGTTTGTTTCGAATTGAATACCCCTAATAGTGAGCAATAATAAATTTGGTGAGTAAAATAAATTGACTACAACCAAACTTAAGTAAACACAAGTTTTACACTAATATTAACATAATTCTAAGTAATGAGTCACTTATAAATATGAGTTCCTAGTTTGATTGTTGTCAATTTAGGATGTTTTATCAAAAGTGTGTTGAAACAACTCTATCCAAATTAATTAAGAATAAATAAAATAACTTCATTGAATAAACACAATTGAAAATTTGACCAACAAGCTTATTAAATTGACAAAAATAGTTTTGAGTTGAAATAAACAATTTGACATTGACATACATTCAAATGAATAAAAAAATGTTATTTAATAAACTGTAAAAATAAAATATTGTATCCCCATTTTCAAAAATAATACATCAGTCTTTAAATCTAGCAAACATGTTAATAATACGATTTTTAAAATATATACAAAATTAAATAAAATTATACCAAACTTCATTTCTCACAGTAGATTGTGCTGCTTAAAAAATCAAAGAACTAAAAAACTTTCCCAAAAAAGAACCCTAAATATATTAAACAAGCACCTTTTTAAAACTCTATTTGTGACGAAACAAAAACCATGTGTATATTCTCGACATTATGCAAGCAATCATCCTAGTAATGCCATTGTCTCAATCTCGGCATGAAGGCTCCAGATGCTTCATCCCAGTATTGTCTGTGTTTGTCTCAGTCTCTGACACGAAGCCCCCAGATGCTTCATCCCAGTATTGTCAGTGTTTGTCTCAGTCCCTGACACGAAGCCCCCAGATGCTTCATCCCAGTATTGTCAGTGTTTGTCTCAGTCCCTGACACGAAGCCCCCAGATGCTTCATCCCAGTATTGTCAGTGTTTGTCTCAGTCCCTGACACGAAGCCCCCAGATGCTTCATCCCAGTATTGTCAGTGTTTGTCTCACTCACTGACACAAAGCCTGTAGATGCTTCATCCCAGTATTGTCAGTGTTTGTCTCAGTCCCTGACACGAAGCCCCCAGATGCTTCATCCCAGTATTGCCAGTGTTTGTCTTAGTCCCTGACACGAAGCCCCCAGATGCTGGTACGTCGTATTCCAACTGTGGGTCTAGCAATACTGGAGAACAGGAACTTGTTGATCTCAACTTCTGGAAGAGCCCTTTGGAGTCCAGAGAGGGAGTGCTCTGCCAGTAGACTGAACACATCTAGGAACTGTAGAGAGCTCACAGACGCCAGTTCTCTGTAAAATAGAAACAATTAAAACAATTACTATTCAATATTAGTCATACTGATTGCTTCACATGTAATCACTCACCCCTAAAGAAATACTAGACAGAGAACAGTCTCTAACAAGAGTAACATTTATAAAATATAAAGAACACAAAAGTTGTGTACAAAAATCACGAGTAGAGTCTGCCAAAATTAGTACACTTTTAGTTACTACACAAAGCATTAGTTATGATATTGTTACAATACATAGGTTAAGTCAAAAGCCCGTTCCAGCGGGTCAACAATAGTTAAATCCCAATAAGTTAAGAGGTGAAAACCTTGCATCAAACAAATTAAATAGGGCAATATACTAATTATGTCATCTGTTAAGAGTAGATATTGGTTTATTTTAAATGTAAATAGTTATCACATCTTTAAAATTTCAGATTTAAAAAATATCATAAAACAAGTGTTCTTAAAATATGAATGACACTATTTTTTCTAAATATAAATATTTTTAGAAAAAAGTTAATGAATGAAAATATCAGTTTTTAAATTAGAAAAAAACACTTAAAAAAACACAATTTAAAAGTAAGAACAACACTAAAATAAAAAATAGGGCCTAATAGAAAAAATAATTAAGATGGTTTCAACACTCATTTCTTTAAGAACATTAAAATTACACTAACAATTATAAAAAAGTAATAAAATGGATAAATGCATGATGGCTTGGAAATGTACAATAAGATAGTGTAGAAACACTCCAAAATATTGTAAGGTAAGTGATAGTGAAGGAAGTCGACCTTAAATGATAGGCTAGGCCTTGATAGAAAAACACACTTCTCTCTTCATTTCTTCAAACACTTTCACACTTACCACTTCTTCAAAGCTCCCACAGTAGCACACTGTTTTGAATTTTCAGAAATATTACTTTTTCATAAGTGTATTTTCATATGAAAAATAAATATTTCCGAAAATTCAAAACAATGTGCAAGTGTGAGTAAGTTTGAAGAAGTGGGAAGTGTAAGAAGAAATAGAGAAGTGTGTTTATGTCCAAGGCCTAACGTAACTAACTATCCTTTCAGGTTTGCTTCCTTCACGATCACTTTACATTGTTGTAGAATGTTTCTACACTGTCTTGATAAAAAAGTTAATAAAATTGATTTTTAATAAGCTAATAAATCCCCAAAATATCCTTCAGTAACTTGATTTACCCTATAAGAAAATGTAAGAATCATAAACAGTTAGAAATTTTAAATGTTTTGTATTTCGTTTATTATTCCTTAGTGTATCGTGCATGATAACGTATTCAGTTACATTTCCATTCCTCTATGCGCAGTTGCACATGCACGTTGTACAGGCTCTCATTAGACATTATTATTTTATTGAGAAATTTACTTCAATTCAATTTTTAATACCTATAAAAGTTGATGCTCATACTTTAAAATTTAAAAAAATAACTAGAATGATATTTTTAGCAAACAATATGAAATAGTAAGTGATTTTTTAATATACATGAGGTAGGTAAGTTTGGTAAAATATGTATTGCAATAAATAAGATCAACATTGATTTTAGACAGGTTAACCAACATAATTCTATAACCAAATAGTAACTAAACTAGTGCTAGTTTCATAGCTAAACGTATTAATTATTATCACTTTCAAATATCTTAATTTTGAAAACATTTAATATAGTAATATATTCTTGAAGTTACATTTTTAATTTAACATAAAATATTATTTTAGAAAGGGATCAGGTAAAAATAGTAAAAAGAATCATTCAATTATTTAGTAATCTACTTAGCTAGTTTTATTTTCATTGCTTTGTCATGGCAGTACAAGTAAACAACTTCAATCAAGTATAATTCAAAATGGACGATAATAGTGAACAAATTTACCGGTCAAAAATGGCCTTATAACTCTATTACGTTATTAATGGGAAAATTGATATTCATTTTAAACAATTTGTTAAGTAACCGAATGATTTATAAGTGGAAATGCCGATATTATCTCAATTAAATAGTCTGTGCTTACTATTGCGTTTTAAAATTTTATTATTAAGTAAATCAAGTGAAAGCTCGAAAATGACGAGCCTACAAAACGTTCGATCTCGATCTCGAGCTTAAATGACGAGCTTGACTCGAAGCTCGAAATCCAAGTACTCGCAGAGCCCTACTTTAAAGGACTAGTTAAACAACACACCACCAGGTGGCAAATAAATCAACACTATTTAAATTTAAGTTTCAGTGACAATTGTTTTAAACCCAAAATGAATTTACTCCACAATAGTTTCATAATTAAGTTTCAAGAAAAGATTTTAAGCTCAATGCCAACATTTATAACCGATATAATTTTGAAAAAGATAAAGTATTTAAACCAAAAATAAATTTAGAAAATAACACAGATTACATCTGCTTCAAATAGCGTCGCTTGCCTCACTGAAGTCGGTGATATTAAGACTATCGAAATGAATTAAACATGGCAATATATAGTCCCAGAGCTTGATCACATGGACACAGAGACAGAAACGTCGAATGGCAAGGAGAAAGGTAGAGAGGGGAGGAGGGAGGGAAATCATGACGTAATGTGTGGTCCGACTAGACGATGTGACGCTGGCCCAGAAGCTTGTAGAACTTACCAGGAACATATAGTAAACTAGCCTCCTTTTGTCTATCTTTCTCTTGGGCGTGACGTCCCTGCAGCGCCGCTAAATAATGTTGCCCTCGTTAGTCTGATACCGAGGCACAAGTGTACAACATGTAGGTGTGGTTGGGACATATGTGTCTCCTCATGGGCGAAGTGGTGAGTGTTACATATATATGCAGCTTTGTAAACTTGTAACACGTAACAAACGTTTCACAAAATACGAGTTTATTGCAACAATAGTTGCAGAGAAACGCCTTCTAGTTGTTAGCTCTTCGATTCTAAGAAAATAAATAAAATATAACGCTAAATGACCCTAATAAAATAAATATTTCTATCAAAGAATTCAATTTACTAACAGAAAAAAGTACCTTATTTAAGAGTAGATATGTTATTCATTGCTTCATTCTGAATAAATAGGTATATCTGATTCTTTTGAGCCGTCGATATTTGTATCTAAATTAATGTGTCCGATTCGTCTGAGCCATCGATATCTACATCTGAATCAATCAGAGTCTACTTCACATTCAGAGTCTGATTGTTCTGATCTGTTTTTACTTTTACTATTCCAGGAAATAATTATTGTCTTCAGAGCCATGGATATTGTTGATCGAAAAGGAACTGCGATTCTAAGAAGCATAATGTATTTAAATACATTTATATGGGGGAAAAGAGTGTATTAGAATCGAAGAATTACAGTATCATGATTTTGATCTTGCTTCAATGCCATTTTTAAGCCTTATAAAAATGTTACTTTTGGAAGTAACAAGATGTTGTAATTAAGCTAACAAGTATAACCATATAGGAGAGTAAATGAACTCACAAGTAAGCTGACCGTGGAATGCTATAGCAGCGACTGAGCGCCAGGTGTTCCAGCTTACTCAGCTGACACACCTGGCTGATAGTTTCTGCTGTCAGTGAAATACAGTCACTCATGTCCAACTCCACCAAATCCGGACACCCGTCTACCAACTCCTTCACATCTAAAAACACAAACAAACAACACATTTATTTCTATGAACAATTTGGGCTGTAAATGTCACCAAAATATTTTACCATTGGAATATTAGAATTACACTCATATCTAGCCAAAATTTTGAGAATTCTTTACTAGCTAGTGGTGGTGGTATTTAGCATCATCACCATTATCATTATCATTATCATTATTATTGAAATTACTTGTACTTATTAAATTTATTACTTCATCATTTAAGAAAATTGACTGTTTTTTATGTCTGTACTACGCCTTGGTTAGATCTAAGTTAGAATATGCTACTGTTGCTTGGAATTCCATTACCTTAACTGACTCTCTTAGGTTGGAAAACGTTCAAAGAAAATTTGTCGCTGTGTGCTATGATAAATTCTTTAGTAACCGGATTTATTATGATTATGACAGAATTCAAAACCTCTTAGGGTTCCAAACTCTCTTCTCGCGTAAACTTTATTGTGATGCCCTTTTTGTTTTTAATATTTTCAATAACAAAATTCCTTGCAAATTTGCCCTTGATCATGTAGGCATTCATATCCCTTCTCGGGCTTCTCGTAATCCAAAATTATTTTTTCTCAATAGCTCTTACAAGGTAAGCCCTATAGGTCATTGAATCCATAGCGCCAATTCTAGATTTGTCGAATTTGACTTCTATTATAAAAGAAAAGCTAAACTCAGAGAGTTATTTAAGGAAATCCCATATCAATAATTTATCATGCAGGTTCTGCCTATAATATTTAAATCTACAATATTCTGATCTATTTTTTGCATATTGTTACTGCTTTTAACCACTCTTTAGCTATTTATTATTAATGCTATATTTTATTCTTATCATTATTAATTACTTTTTTTCATAACTATTCATCAGTATATAACATTATTTAGCTATTATTGTTTATCTTATTTTCTCGTGTAAATATGTATTTGTATGGTACTTGTGTACTTTTCAGTGCTGGCCTGTTATAGGTCTTCGACTGTTGGCCAGCACTATGATAAATGAAAGTGAATTGAAATTATTATTACTAGCACCATGTCTTACTAACCGTTCGGGTTATACGCACTTACACTAATGTGTAATGATAGGGTGACTGTGAGATGAAATGGAGGACCTACAGTTTAATGTGGGATCCGAACCACGGTGGAGGCCTGGCATTCCACACATTCAATAGTTGTGATTAATACACGTCTTATCAGAGGTGAAGAAAGGGTTCGGCAATCAGATAAATCTGTGCCGGGACCGAGGATTGAACCCCGGCCCCAACCCCAGCAAAGAAGTCCAACGCCTTACCCCTAGACCGCCAGGTCACCCACCTGTGTATCCATTTGGCTCAAACCCAGAAAGAGCATACATACATTTCATCCATGACTTTTGGAATTTATGAGAGGGGTCCAAAACAGTATCATTACAAGACAAAAATAAAGATAGCTAAAAGAAAAATTTGGAAATTTTATTGCTGAAGGTAAATCAAAACTGTTTGGTATTGCAACCTGTTAATGTAATATGATGTTTTTGTGTAAGTGTGGGAAAAAAAAGTCAAGTACTTGTGACTGTTCTGTTGTTATTGAATGTGACTGTGAAAAAGACAAAAATATCTAATTTTTTGAAAGAGAGTTTATGTATGACCAGCAAACCACCAGGATCGGTTTCATTGGCAGTTTGGATAAAAAAGAAATGGAAAAGATTAAGAAAAGAGAAGAAAGAAAACTACTACAACTTTCAAGAGAAAATGTTTTTTCCGATTTTGAAAAATGTGAAGCTGAAGGAGATAGAATGAATTCTTCAAGAAAAAGAAATAATGAAAATAATGAGTCTATTTCAGTTCTGTCTACATCTCAAATGAGAATGAAATTGCCTGCTTCTGCCTTAATGAGTGACGTGTTTCTGATAAGAGCCACAGCTGCTATTGCTTCTAGTGTTTTGCAAGATTGTGCACTAATTACTGAAAAAGATTCATCATAAGTGATAGACAAAAACAAGATAAGAGGCTATACAAAATATTCAACACCAGGTTATAGTAGCAAAGGGAATATACCTTGATGGTAGAAGAGATTGTTCAAGAAATAATAAGAGCCAAAATGTGCTGTAGATTAGTGAAGTAGGGGCACATAAGTTTGATTCATGAACCTGGTGGACAATACGTCGGTCATGTGACACCGGTAAATGGTACTGGAAACGAAATAGCTAAGTGCATTCTTAAGTATTTAGAATCTCAAAATGTTAACTTAACCAAGTAGTAGTGATTGGTTGCGATGGTACAGTCACAAACGCTGGATAGAAAAATGGTGTGGTTTGCAATATTGAGATTGAAATTCAGCAGCCAATGCATTGGTTCACTTACTTCACTTCAATGAGCTCCCCTTCAGACATTTGTATGAATATTTAGACGGTGATATGACAGGCCTAGCATAATTATCTGGGGAAATCGGCAAACAACTACCAGGATGTGAGAAATTACCTCTTGTTAATTTTGAAGCAATCGAATCTGAATAAATCAATGTAACAAAAACTGATCCAAGCAATGACCAACAGTATAGTGTGCAACAGATCTTGCTGTAAAAGATCCAGGACCTCTCAGTCATTCCCAATGGTTGACATGTGCAAACCGAGACATACGATTGTTTATTTCCCAAACTAATCCTTCTAATACTTGATATTTGCCGGTTACATTGTTAAAACGTATTGTCCAGTGTGGTTCAACATTAAGAGGTATCACTCTGTGAAATATGGACCTAAGTATATCTTTAAGGTTGTACAAACAACCAGACATTTGCCCAAAGATCTACTGAAAATCATAGATCCAGTGAGTCTTCGCTCATCCTGAAAATATGTTACTGGCTATGGCAGTGGATGAAAGGTTACACATAAGGGAATTAGCCTATAGAAGAGTACTGAAAACTATAAATCAACCAACAAAAGGGAAATTTGTTAGAACTTTTCTTCCACCCTTGATACATTTTGAAGCCTCAGACTACACAGACTTGATCGAATGGACAAAATGTAAAATGTCCTCTCCACCAATGATGGAAAGTTTGCCAACAGAAAGTATTTTAATATTTATTTACCTGAATTTGAATTTCTAAACTTTCCCTGTCACACAAAAAAAGATGTGTAAAACTTGTAAAAGAATTTGCAGGAAAAGTACATAACAACAACTTTGCTCTCAAGATCTGCAATGCCAAAATTCAGACAGAAATCAGATTTTAAGGCCATGCCTAAGAGTGATAAATGATGAGATCATGTACTGTAAATTTTAAATAACCATGTTCTGAATGGTTGGATGGTTGGGAAGAGCGTGGGTGGAATTCCATGTTCTGAATAGTTGGATGGTTGGGAAGGGCGTGGGTGGAATTCCATGTTCTGAATGGTTGGATGGTTGGGAAGGGCGTGGGTGGAATTCCATGTTCTGAATGGTTGGATGGTTGGGAAGGGCGTGGGTGGAATTCCATGTTCTGAATGGTTGGATGGTTGGGAAGGGCGTGGGTGGAATTCCATGTTCTGAATGGTTGGGAAGAGCGTGGGTGGAATTCCATGTTCTGAATGGTTGGGTGGTTGGGAAGGGCGTGGGTGGAATTCCATGTTCTGAATGGTTGGATGGTTGGGAAGGGCGTGGGTGGAATTCCATGTTCTGAATAGTTGGATGGTTGGGAAGGGCGTGGGTGGAATTCCATGTTCTGAATGGTTGGATGGTTGGGAAGGGCGTGGGTGGAATTCAAAGTGCAGCCACCTCCAAGTGGTGAGTTCAGGGTTGTTTCAGTAATTTACTTGCGAAACAAGCGAAGGCATGCACACGAGAACCAAACATGTAAAGTATATTTCTTTTATGTATTTGTCTCATTATTATGTAGCTAAAAATAAACGATAAATAAACACTATTAGATGTTCATAAACATCATATTAATAAAATGGAAAATAATGGAAAATTTGTGGTTTGTCATGAATTTTCGCAAAATTTAGGCCCTATGCGTGACCTGCAACTTTTTCGTGCTATTAGAATTTGAAAGTCATAATTTTTTTCAGCCCACCCTAATACATGTATGTATGAACTGTATGATGGGGAAAATATGCTGGATAATATAGGAATAGATCTAGAAAAAGAAATGAATGATGAAAAAGTTCCAAATATACTGAATAATGTTTAATTTGCTTCATCCAATATTGTTGATGTGTGGGTGGATTTCTTATGTGTTTATATTATTTAGAGAATATTGTGGAAAAAGAAAGAGGCTATAAATAGGTAGGAGAAGTATAATAGGAATAAAAATGGTAGAATAACCTATAGTTAATGTAGAATGTTTGTGTAAAATGTATTCCCTTATATCTTTTTGTTTGATAAAACAAAAATGCTGAAATATTACTCAATTTGTGTTAACATTTATGTTTAAATGTGTGACTACTTCTACTATAGAAGACAGAAGAAAAGAACAAGACATAAAACAGAGGAGAGTGCCTCAAAGACTTCCTATATGTGACAATAAAAAGGAAACCTGAGAAAAAATGTCAAAAAATGCAGTGACTGCAGGAGCATTAGTTTGATATTACTCGTGGCAAAGTTGGTGGCTGGAATACTCATTTAGCAGATAATCACATATATTTGGAAGAAGATACAGGAAAGATGGACAGAAAACACATAAAAGGGAACAAACACAATATGGCTGTTATAATTAAAAGAACACAGTTCACAATTTACATTTCTGCCATTGGCCAAAGAGGTAATGGTTGTCTCTTGAAGAAAATCAATCATTACTACCCAATCCCTGACCTAGATTTCATTCTATCAAAACTCATCAGGAGGTAGTACGGAACACACAACATAATTTCCTAAAAGAGGAAACCATAAAACACAAAAGGGAGGAATGGGACATATGTAAAGAATGATAGAACATGTAAAACCTAGGTCAAAGATTTACACGGAAACAATCGATTCTCTTCAAAAGGCAGCCTCGTTCAATGGTAGCAACTGTGTTCTTTTTTTCACTGTAAAAATCATCTTGTGTTCGTTCCTTTTATATGTTTCTATCCACCTTTCCTGTACTTTATTCCAAATATATTACAATTACCTCATACAATGAAAAGAGGTTTTTCCTCATATAGATAAATTTTGAAATAAAAACAAAAATATTCATCAGAGCTCTCTTTATATATGATAGGCTCCAATTCTTAAATTTGTGGACAATAGATTTAGCAGATATCCTTAAGCAGTTGCCTAAGCAGTTAAAATCCACTTGCAGAGCAACTTCAACAAACGTTTAATAATTTAACTGCAGGATTTTAGGGTATGATCTCCTGACAACAGCCGATGAATGGAATACTTCCCTTCAGAGGTTGTCCTTGAAGGGTTTATTCACAATCATATCAAGGACTTGTGACGTCATACCTCCTGGAATTACTATAAGATCAGAATTTGTTGCCTTGATTTTACATCTGGATTAAGCACTAGAATTGCCTGTTTTTTTTAGAAAGGCTCAGGGCCTTTTGACTACTTTACACTTGTGCTAGACAGCCACACATTAAATATTCTGCCATTAACCCCTTCTCTTGACCTTTGACAATGATTTCATTGGGCAGGGTTTCTTTTAGGGTGGGGTTTTTTGTTGTCTAAAAATAATATATAGTGGGAGCTTCCGCAGACCATCGGCAGCTTCAGCTAATATTGATGTAATAGGCAATTTTACATTGTGAATTGTCTTCACAAAAATGGATTTGGATCTCTTTTAATTGGTGCTTGTATTGCTTGCCATATCAAAATACACAGGCGTTTCCAATATGGATAAGAAGATGTTCATATTCTGTTTATGAACATCAGTTAAAAGCCTTTGCTATTTCACTGACTTCTCTGCATAGTCATAGGGCAACCTTTATGTAAGAGAAGTTCATCTTAGTGATGTAAGAGAAGTTCGTCTTAGTGATGAAAGAGAAGTTCGACTTAGTGATAAATCACTTCTGCACATAAGCGTTCAGTAGGGCTCTGTGAGTACTCAGATTTCGAGCTTCGAGCCGAGCTTGTCCTTTAAGCTCGAGATCAAGATCGAAAGTTTTGTAGGCTTGTCATTTTCGAGCTTTCACTTGATGTACTTAATAATCAATTTTTAAAACACAATAGTAAGCATAGGCTATTTTAATTGATATAATATTGGCATTTCCACTTATAAATCATTCAGTTACTTAACAAATTGTTAAAAATCGATATCAATTTTCACATTAATAACGTAGTAAAACTTTGAACCACTTTTGACCGGTAGACTTATTCAATATTGTTGTCCATTTTGAATTATACTTGATCGAAGTGGTTTACTTGTATTGTGATGACAAAGCAATGGAAATAAAAATAGCTAAGAAGATTACTAAATAATTGAATGATTCATTTTACTATTTTTACCTGGTCCCTTTCTAAAATAATAATTTATGTTAAATTAAAAATGTAATATCATGAATATATTATTGTATTAAGTGTTTTCAAACTTTAAGATATTTAAAACTGATATTAATTAATATGTTTAGCTACAAAACTACCACTAATTTAGTTACTACTTAGTTATAGAATTATGTTGGTTAACCTGTCTAAAATCAATGTTGATCTTATTTATTGCAATACATATTTTACCAAACTTACCACAGTTATATTAAAAAAGCATTTACTATTTCATATTGTTTGCTATAAATATTATTTTTAATTTTAAAGTATGAGCATCAACTTGTATAAGCATTAGAAATTGAAATGAAGTAAATTTATCAATAAAATAATAACGAGAGCCTGTACAACGCACATGTGCAACTGCGCATAGAGGAGTGGAAATGGAAATGGAACAGAAGACGTGATCATGCACAATTACACTAAGAAATAATAAATGAAATAGGAAACACTTCAAATTTCTATCTTACGTTTTCTTATAGGGTAAATCAAGTTATTGAAGGATATTTTGGGGATTTATTAGCTTATTAAAACGTCACTTTTATTAATTTTTTATCAAGACAGTGTAGAAACATTCTACAACAATGTTAAGTGATAGTGAAGGAAGCCAACCTGAAAGGATAGTTAGTTACGTTAGGCCTTGGATATAAACACACTTCTATATTTCTTCTTACACTTCCCACTTTTTCAAACTTCCACAGTTGCACATTGTTTTGAATCTTCGGATTTATTTTTCATTAGTAGACACTAATGAAAATGTAATATTTCTGAAAATTCAAAACAGTGTGCTACTGTGGAAGTTTTGAAGAAGTGGTAAGTGTGAAAGTGTTTGAAGAAATGAAGAGAGAAGTGTGTTTTTCTATCAAGGCCTAGCCTATCTTTTAAGGTTGACTTCCTTCACTATCACTTACCTTACAATATTTTGGAGTGTTTCTACACTATCTTATTGTACATTTTCAAGCCCTTATGCAATTATTCATTTTATTACTTTTTTTGTAATTGTTAGTGTAATTTTAATGTCCTTTAAAGACATGATTGTTGAAACCATCTTAATTATTTTTTCTAGTTTTATTATTTTTGAATTTTTTTAAAGTGTTATTTATAGTATAAAAACTGATATTTCCATTTATTAACTTTTTCCCTAAAATTTTTTATATTTATAAAAATGAGTGTTATTCATATTTTAAGAACATGTGTTTTAGTATATTTTTTAAATCAGAAATTTAAAGATGTGATACCTATTTAGACTTAAAATAAACAAATATATACTCTTATCATTTTGAAATTATGAATAGGCCTATATTTGAACTCGACTCGAACTCGGGAGATTTTAGAAATACTCAACTTGTGTTTGACTCAAATGAAAAAACCCAAGCTCGCAGACTCCTAGCCTTCAGCACCATTGAAGTGAAGACTTGCCTCAATTTCTCTTTGATGAACTCTTAACTCCCTCGAAAATGCTTGCATTTTCAATAGGATTACTTCTCGGCTTTTTGGATATCCCTCTAGTCTCTTTCCTTTACAAATGAAAGAACATGCACATCATTTACAGGATTACAGCCATGCTTGAAGCCTCAAAAGGCTTTTTGGGGTTGAAAGGCATCCTTATGTTCTTCTCACCAATACCGTATTTTCTTCTCGCTTTCATATTGCTCATAGTATCAGCGTATTTTATCACTTAGTTTAAAATTTGCATCATAACTTCATCTAATTCCATGACAAAAAGGCACGCTTTTTCTCGGCATGATCCACCATGTTATACCTCCAAACGTTATACACCCACTAAATTGTTCTTGCTATAGAATGAAGGTTGACCAACATATTGGAACAAATTCTAGCTTGAAATATAAAAGTTCCCACTGTGCCGGTCTAATAGGAACTAGGCTCATTGCGTGCTTGCATCATCCTCCTAGATCCCCTGATGTCGGTGCACTCTTGACTCTCTTTGACTTGGCCTTTCCAAACAATGATCAACAATCTCAATCTACTTCACTCAACTTCTGCTCATTGCCCTCCATTTCAACTTTACACCTTGTGTGATGGTCCTCGGATTTAATTGGTCGGTTCACCCACCTCTCGCTTTCCTAGTCATGTGCTAATTTAGAGGCATATAAAATGAGGTACTGGTCTGAATAAAATGACTGTATATTGTATCGTACTGAAAGATATATCACACTTGAACTCTCATCTGGTCTTTGTTCACCGCTGGAGGACCAGCCGCACGACTATCTGTTACCCCAGGTCTGAAACAATGGTGGACTCTATCATCGCCATGGCCAGAGGAAGATAACACCCCGCCACTCCAAGGATGTAATATCGGCTTGTATGATTGTTATGTCTACAACATGCCGCTAGCCTAGGTGTTCCGAGTTTAAATTATGTAACTATCCCGGATAGGGATCTAGCTTAAAACGTCGCATAACAACTGTTTCACTTTGGTAAAATAATGTTTATTATTTTAAAGAGAGTTTAGTTTTTGACTTCAAATGTCATAGTTCTCAGCTTTAGCACTATAGCAATATGTCACTTAACAATGGTTTATTATTAGTAAAATAATGTTTGTTGTGGTGAGGAGAGCTTAGTGAAGCTTTGTTTTAACCATGTCATATCACTTTGCCCCCCTAGTTGACTCACAAAATGCCCAGACCTAGTAGCTTGGGCTTGGTTCAATATTGTTGGTGACCTAATTAGGTCATTGATTTCTTGCTAGCTTGGTTGTCTTTATTTAGGTCTTAGTCATTCTTGGTAGCCAACCTATGGCTCTCTGTTGTGGCCTGGCTTGGCTCGAGTTTTTGGTTTATTTAACTAAAAGTAGGCAGCATCCTTAAGATGCCGGTGGGACTTGAAGCTCCGGTGTTTGAGTATACCTTTCTATGAAGTTTTTATTGTTATCATTATTTAACTTGTTCTATTGGGGGATTCGTAATTGGGATACAGCCCCTACTTGTCCATTGAAACATGCTTATCGCCCGTAGCCTTGGTCTCAACGTTTGTGTGTTTAACTTTCTGAGGTCTAGTTGGGGTTTAATCTGTAAACTTTATCGTATTGTGTGACTTCTTGAAGAGGACTTAGTCCTGCTCAGTTTTAGAATAATTCAGGTGCGCCACTTCATATAGATTGATGAAATAAAGTTTATGCATGCCGTTGCACTAACTAACTCCAACTTAGCTGAAACTCTTCCCCTTCTTAATAGTTACTTTGTTTTCCCTTTGTAGGGAAATATAGCTTTATGTAGCAAGACATATCAAGTAGGCTCGCTCTCCGAGGAGTTCCTATCATAAGTATCATTTTGAAGTACTGTTATAGCTTAGTGGGTCGGTCAGCCGATTAACTATTTACTGTTTTGCATTTGATTCCATGTCTGTTAGAATGGATCTGAAAGAGATAGTGTGCAAGGAGGTGGATTGGATAGAGCTAACTCAAGATAGAGGGTGTAAAGAGGTGGACTGAGTAGAACTAGCCCAAGATAGGGGTAGGGTGTAATGAGGTGGACTGAGTATAACTAGCTCAAGAAAGGGATAGGGTGTAATGAGGTGGACTGAGTAGAACTAGCCCAAGATAGGGATAGGGTGTAATGAGGTGGACTGAGTATAACTAGTTCAAGATAGGGATAGGGTGTAATGAGGTGGACTGAGTAGAACTAGCTCAAGATAGGGATAGGGTGTAATGAGGTGGAATGAGTAGAACTAGCCCAAGATAGGGATAGGGTGTAATGAGGTGGACTGAGTAGAACTAGCCCAAGATAGGGGTAGGGTGTAATGAGGTGGACTGGATGGAACTAGCCCAAGATAGGGGTAGGGTGTAATAAGGTGGACTGAGTAGAACTAGCCCAAGATAGGGATAGGGTGTAATAAGGTGGACTGGATGGAACTAGCTCAAGATAGGGATAGGGTGTAATGAGGTGGACTGAGTAGAACTAGCCCAAGATAGGGATAGGGTGTAATGAGGTGGACT
>CABFWO010005903.1:0-23939 GCA_902155825.1 Timema genevievae | reverse complement strand
GACTGAGTAGAACTAGCCCAAGATAGGGGTAGGGTGTAATAAGGTAGACTGAGTAGAACTAGCCCAAGATAGGGGTAGGGTGTAATGAGGTGGACTGAGTAGAACTAGCCCAAGATAGGGGTAGGGTGTAATGAGGTGGACTGAGTAAAACTAGCTCAAGTTAGGGATAGGTGGCGTACTATTGTAAGAGTGGCAATGAACTTTCGAGTACCTAATGTGGTCATAGAGCAAGTAAGGACATGTTCTTATACTCACCAGCTTGAGCCATGTCTGTTAATGTGTACAAAGTTTTGTCAACTAATCTTTATCATAGTGAGTATTTTGTAAATATAGCACCATCTATATCTCTGTTTTCTTTTTTTATGCCTTGTCCGGCTTCCGCACTTTCTATCAAGATAATTTCTGCTAAAGTCTTTTAACAAATATGGTTAACCTTTTATACCATTTAACAAAGTGTTGTTTGCATTACAATTTTCACAAAATAGCCTAAGTAACCTTTACAATTATTATGGATGGAGTTTATAATCCATGAAATAATTACAACATCCTATTAAAAGTGCTTCTGTGTGATCAATTCTCCTTATTTTATTCCGAATAATATCGAATTTGAAGATATAATTATTAAAACTAAAGGTTTTTGGTAAAATGGACATTCATTCAGGGAGTGTGCTTCACAATTAAATTTATATCAATTTTATGTTTAAAATTTAGTTTTCAGGACTATTATGAGGCCAAAGTGCTTTAGTAAAACAATAAATAAAACATCAAACTCACGCTCGTCGGTGAGTGTTTTGCGACAGCCACTCAGGTTGAGTCGTTGTAGTGAATGAGGCAGTGCTATAGACAAGGTACAAAGAGCTTCCTCCGACAAGTTGGTCCAGCCAACATTCAGGGCAGACAACCTAAAACATCAATACTGCCAATTAAGATAAACAAATCAATGTCAAATTATCACTTTGATTTAATTACATTAATTTCAAATGAGTCGTTGATAAATTCAAGAGTAAGATGCTGTTCAAATGACATCTATACATTCAGTAGCAGTTTGATTTGTTCTTTGTACGAGTAAGCCACATCAAAACTTTACGGTAAGACGTTCAACATCCAGCTGACAGCTTTTCCACAATTACTTCTTGTACAATATCAAACTATGTATGGCTATTCCAAACCAAATGTGATAAAATATTTCAAATAAATTAAATCTTTAAAACAAAACATTACCCAGTGCACAAATGAACACAATTCCCTGATAGTGCAATCTTTGCCTAAGAATGATCATAAGGTAAGTGAAATGAAGTAATAAACATTGTTACATAAACAAAAAGGAGAAAATGGCATAACAGTTCACCAAAAAGCATAAATGAAATAATAAACTTTGTTTGCAGAAATGTATTGTATAAAGGTTATCATCAGGGCCCAGATTTTGATGACCTTAATATTGCCAAAAAATGGCCTATAAAATGACGCTAAAAACTCTAAATAATGACTTTAAATATGCAAAAATGACCTAAAAAATTTGATTGAAATTCCATAATATGATGTATTTATTACAAGAGCTAGGAATTACATTATACACATAAGCAAAAATATCTTTCCTGCTCTTTCCATCTTCAGTTTTTCCTCGGTGTGGACTTGTCTGGAATAGAATGACCCGTATACATTCCCAGGAAATCCTTAGTTTAACATTGCTCAGTTTCCACAGAGGAATGTTCGCAGATAACAGAACATCACACAAATCTATATAAAATGTTGAGGATTTTTCTTGATTCATGAATGCAATTTGTGCAAGTAATAATTGAGAGGTTTTCTTTTTATCGATATTCTGGATATCACAGACATGTTTGTTATGACTGATATGCTGTTAAATGATTACATCTTTTATTTGATGCCTTCCCTTCAAATATTTTAAAGAAAAGTTGAAAAAATATCCTCTCCGAATTCAGTAATAATTTGCCTCAAATGACTCGCTTTAGATGGTTTGGTTTAAAGCATTCTAAATACACATAAAATGATTGCAAACCAATAAATATGACATGCACTTTATAAATGAAAACTATGCATTTAAAATCTTTTGACAGCTAAAATCATGTGTTCAACTTAACATTGGAATACAAATACCTGCTTTAAAAGTGATAGCTCCCCAACAGTCAACAAGTGTGGGATAAAATATCTGATGTTTGAATATTCATGTTTTGTCAAAGCACCAATAATTCATATATTATAACTTTTTAAAAGTCATTTTCAAACAATTTTAAATTTTCTTTCCAAAAAAAATGCTTAGAAATGACTTATTAAACAAAAAAAAAAGCAAGAAAAATGACCTATAAATCTAAAATGGCAAAAAAAAAAAGACCTATAAAATATACATTTCTACAACCAGGGGATCATGAACAGAGATTATGTACAACTGAGACCCGCCTTGGTGGCGTAGTTGGCTAACGCGCTAGTCGTGTTGAGCTCGACCGCCGAGGACGGGGAGATCGAGGTTCGAATCTCGGTCGGGTGAACTGGGGGTGGTTTTTCCTAAATGGTTTTCCACTCTCCCTCCACGCAAATGCGGGTTCACTTCCTCTAAATGCAACCCTCCCAATTCCTAATCCATTAGCGTAATTAGTACTTAAGCGTATAACCCGAACGGGTAGTAAGACGCGGTGCTAAATAATAATAATAATAATAATAATAATAATAATAATAATAATAATAATAATAATAATAATAATAATAATAATAATAATAATAATAATAATAATAATAATAATACAACTGAGCATTGTCTCTGATGGACCAAAAAAAAGATGACATGTCATCCGGGCCCTGGTTATCATGGTTTCACAACAGTTCTTTGATCTATCACAAGAAGTTTGTTTTGTCCCCCTTTGGTAGGTAGAAGTTTTTCCTCAATTTTTAGTAATGTTGCCCCAAAACTAATGGGCCTTCTTTAAGATATATGTATGTTGTTTGTATTAGTTTATTTTTAGATTGGTTTGTTTATGTAAACAAAATTTAAATTTCTAGTACAATGAGAATTAATTTTTATCTGCTAGTTTAGAAAATTTACCCTATCCCAACCCCCTCTATTTCTTGGATTCCTAGTGTGCATAAGCAGTCTCCATCACTTAGAAATATTCTGGTACACCCTAAACTCAAAACTGAGACTGACACAACTTTGACTAAGCCACAACTAGGCTATCAGACTTGCAAAACCTGCCAAATACATCATTCAGCAGCCACTTTCTCTAATAACATAACCAACTACATTTATTTTATCAAAGGCAATCACATCTTTGAGTTCGGTAACATCAAGAATGCCAACAATGTACTGCACAACATAGTGGTCTCACCTATAAGTAAACACAGGAATAGCACCGTCATCACACCAAAATCAAGAATTCAGAAATCTAGTCTCAGCACATTCTTTTACTCGTGACCTCAACTTTGAGGACTGCTACAGTGCCAAAGTGTTAATTTAACATAACCAATCAACCGCTTCAGTGGCCGCATTGTCTAACATGATACTCTCGCAGTAGACTAGACTGCCGATGACAGGGAGATTGAGGTTCGAATTTCAGTTGGGTATACTGAGGGTGTTTTTTTCAAAATCGTTTTCCACTTTCCCTCCAAAAAAAAGCAGTAGCACTTCCTCTAAATATAACCTTGCTAATTCCTAAAACCATTTGAGTAATTAGTATATATTGGCGTACAACCCGAACAGGTAGTAAGACGTAGTGTTTAAAGAAAAGAAAAACAGCACAAATGCAATTGTTCCAGTTAAGAGCATGGGATTACAAAAGTCCACAAACAACAACCAACAACATTAGGCCAAAGGTTCCTACTCTTGTAACCTATTGAGATGCAGTACCTACAAAATTCACCAATCTTCCACCTCATTCTACAGCAGGCTCGCACAAATGGAACACACTATGAGTGCTCTACAGAAAATCTTATAGACCAACTACAATACAACTACTGCATTGCTGAATACATCGGCCTCACCAGCCTCACCACAGGAACACTCAGACAACGAATGAATGGTCACCGTTTTGATACCAACCACAACGACCCTGACAAACCAGTAGCACTTTATGCTATAGTACTAGAGTTATACGAGCCTCCCAGCTTCGTAGGTGGGAGCTTGTTCACCAATATATAACCAAATACAGATCTCCCCCTTGTCAAAACCTTAGATAACCTTCTCTCCTTTACTTCCAAGCAGGCCTACTCACACCAGTCAGTAATTTATCTATAAACAATAATAATAAATAATAATTATATAATTAAATGTAATATAAATACAACATCCTATCCATCTACCAAGAGTAAAGACACAAGTTGGAACATGCAACAACAGAATATAAGTGACCATGATCTACCTCTAGCCAAGATGCCATAGTCTAGTCTGTGTTTTACTCTCTTCTGCTCAAGGAGGAGACTGATGTACCCCAAAAATTTCCTAATTAAATATTTTGTTGTGAAGTGTGAGGCCTACAGTTTTCTGGTAACTGTGTAGGCCTTGCCGTTCTATCCTCTTTTCAATGTTTAATTCAATACGGCCATTTGGCGCCTTATTTCAACCTTGAAGCAACACTAGCACCACCTACTATCCACAAAACCATAGAATTTCAAGTCTACCATAGAAATTTTCATTTTCACAAATAAGTTGACATCACTGAAGCTAACTTCCGTTAAGTGTTGTTACTACCAAATGGAAAAAATAATTCTAATACAGTGAAATCTCTTAATCGCGGACACCTTTGGAGATAGAAAAAGGAAGTTATTAAGAAGTGTTTGTTATTTGGAAGAATATAAATTTTTAAAACTACACTGCTTGAACACAGGCATGATGGTCAGCCTTGTGTGAGTCAGGTATGGAGCATAGTAAGGCTCAGGCATGATGGTCAACATCGCATGAGTCAGGCATGGAGTATATTAAGACTCAGGCATGATGGTCAGCATTGTGTGAATCATGTATGAAGCATATTAAGGTTCAGGCATGAGGGTTGGACTAGCGTGAGTCAGGCATGTAGCATAGTAAGGTTGGACATGATGGTCAGCCTTGTGTGAATCAGGTATGGAGAATAATAAGGCTCAGACATGATGGTCAGCCTTGTGTGAATCAGGTATGGACCATAATAAGGCTCAGACATGATGGTCAGCCTTGTGTGAGTTAGGTATGGAGCATAATAAGGCTCAGACATGATGATCAGCCTTGTGTGAGTCAGGTATGGAGCATAGTAAGACTCAGGCATGAGGGTCAGACTTGCATGAGTCAGATATGGAGCATAGTAAGACTCAGGCATGAGGGTTAGACTTGTGTAAATCAGGTATGGAGTATAGTAAGACTCAGGCATGAGGGTCAGACTTGCGTGAGTCAGCATGGAGCATAGTAGAGATAAGACATGATGGTCAGCATTACATGAGTCAGGCATGGAGCTAAATATGAAGCAATTCACTTTGAATAGACAAACAGGAACCCTACAATTATTTGTTATGGTCTTGCATTTAATAATATATGTTCAGGCCTAGATTAGTTTAGCAGTTGTTAGATAAAAAATTACCCTCTTCAGTGGATGCATGGTCTAAGGCATCATTCATGCAATAATCTGACCTGCCGATATTAGGGCGATCGAGGTTTGAATCCCGGTTGGGTGTACTGAAGGTGAGCTTTATGATTTTCCACTCTCCCTCCATGCAAATATGGATAGATTCCTCTAAATTAAACCTTCCTCATCCCTAACTCATTAGTGTAATTAGTGGATATGTGTATAACCCTGATGGGTAGTAAGACACGCTCAAAAAATAATAAAAATTCACTGTGGTAAAATATTGTGTCTTTAGCCGTTTTCTTTTTAACTACAAATTAGGCCTGTGTGGGAATGACATTTTAATTTCGGAAAATATCTATTTCCCGTAAGAACAGTAAAAAATAAATAAAAATAACTGTCCACTTTAGGCTTATTTTTTAGATTTATAATTTTAGTCTAAACTTCTTAGCCTTGCCTTCATTCTAATAAAAGAATTAAAATAATGTGATGATAAAATTAGAAGCTGAGGTAATTTAATCCCGACTAGGATAGGGTAAAAAGACAAAAGCTCTAATTAGGTTGCAATTTATAGAGGGCTTAGCAATAAATTTAAAATTTGTAATCTTGTAGAATTTTTTAAAGCAAAAAAATATTCAAAAATGTGTAAATCAATTTATTTTAAAGTGTAAATTTTCCAAATATAAACTAAATAATATATCGTCTAACAAATGTTGAGTAAGGTTTTTATGTTAGGTAAAATAAAAATCCAAAGGCTTTATTCAAATGTTATAATTGTGTAATTTTAATCAAGCGTTTTTGGTATGGATATAAATAAACTCTAAATATAAATTTTAAAGTTGATTAAAAAGTTCTTGAATAAAAAAGTCATGTCCTGAAATTTAATTACTTACACAATAAAACATCAAGATATTCAATCTAATCTGAATAAATGAAAGAGAGCCACAGCCTTGTCTATTATAACAAAAACATTTCTCAACTGAACCAGTGTGTCTGGTTACTTCCTACATTTTAGTTACTAAAATTCTCACAAAAAGCGCTGTTGGAATTTAAAAATAATAGTTTACCCGACTATTATGTCCAAGAGAAAAAAGCAAATGGATGACATTCTTAATAATAACATTATAGTCAATTGATATGTCTTGATGCAAAATAAGTGATCATCAACTATTTTCGGCCTGTGGCCTGGGTGAGTTTTTCATTAAGAGTAAGAGATGGAAACGTAAAGCAACAAACGTCACATTGATTAACCGTCCTTAACTGTAGACTTTTGATATTTTTTTCTGAAAAATCCCGGGAAATAATTTTTCCCTAACCGAGTTTCAGGAACAAGTAATTTTCTGAATTTCAGGATCTTGAACAGGCTTACTAAGCATCCAGCCACTAGACGAGTAAGTTTGGAACCTAAGCCTCTTTGCCAGGGTCTTGTTCTCTCCTCTGTCCTCCATTCTCTCTTCTTCTTGGCCTCCTAGCCCCTACAATTTTCTCCTATTCTTCACCTTTCTCCTCACATAGTCGTGATGTCACCCATTCGTTTATCTGACATGTTTTCTATAGAATTCCTAGTTGTTTTGGTATGTGGGTACAACGGGTACATGGGATAGTTGAGGAAGCAAGGATGAGATGGTATGGACACGTGATGAGGATGGAAGGAGAGAGGATTCCAAGAAGATTGATGGATATGAAACATGTAGGGAAGAGAACACAAGGGAGGCCAAGAAAGAGATGGAACAAATAACAGCAAGTGTGCAAGTGAGAGGAGAATGCAGGAGGAAGAATGGTGGAAGGACAGAGGGATATGGAGGCATTTTATTAAACAGACCTGGACACAGGCTGGAAACGGTTCATGATGATGTATTATATCAAATAAAACCATTATAATAAAGACCTCGCAAATTGTATTAGATATTTTAATTAATTTACTATTTATAAAATCTTTTTGATTGGTAATATCTTTGAATGATCTGTTTTTATTTATAAAAATGTTATTAATATGGGTCAGTATGACCACTGTTGATGGTGAGCAAGAAATTGTGGAAATGGGTCATTATTGAATTTCAGACAATGCCTAAAAAATGTAAAAACATAAAAAAACTCTCACTTTCTACAGCCAGTGATGATGGTGTTGATGCTATCTTCGGTCAGCCCATAGCACGCAGATAGGTTAAGTACCTCCAAGTTAGAATTAAGACTAATTGCTGAACAAACGTCCTTGTTGACAGTGCAGTGTTCAATACTCAACTTACGTAGATGTCTACAACATTTCAGCAAATCAGCCAAACCTGCAACGAGAGAGCAACAAAGATAAACGTTATTGGAGGTGATGAAAAATTAGAGACTATACCTTATATAATTATTTTAGATTCTCATTTATAATTGGCAAAGAATTATTACATTTCTCTTCAAGTTGATATATTACATATGTGAGCAGTTTTTCCATTTGCGTCAAACTCGAGTCGAGTATTTCAAAAGGCTCCCAAGTTAGAGTCAAATTCAAATATATTCATAATTTTAAAATGTTAAGACTAAAATCTTTAAAATGTAGGATTTTAAAAATATATGAATGTTTTAATGTTTGTCTAAATTAGTATGGCCATAAATAAACGTTCAACAATGTTTATGCTCTGCTGCTATCTATGTTATTTCTAGACATTTACTAGTTTATATATTTACAAATAGATGGCTCTACTGTCCGTTACACGGTAATTAGTTTCTCTTATTGTCGGTAGAGAAAACAGGGGACTTTTTCTTTCATAGATGTTGTAGCTGTGCATGACGGCTGTCACAAACACTTGGTTGACGAAATTCATGTTTATCTTAGTAGTTATAAGTGTTGCCCCATGATTTGTGAGTTTTTTGCTGTCATTGTTTATAAAGGTAGTGGCCGCACATGAATATTTATGTTTATCAGTGTTGCCAACTGTACGATCTGGTTACCACTTTTGATATAATTTCACCACCTGTACAATCCAATTTTAGGATATTTTCTAAAAGTAATATCCTGTGGCCTTGCTATAAAGTAACACATGTTATGCTAATTATTAATTTTTTAAGGAAATCGGTGGGTTTATCAATACAATGACAGAAAGTAGTATCCTACCGGTCCAAATACAATCCATTTTAGGTCCAAGTACTATCGCTAGAGAATATAGACTTGGCAACACTGATGTTTATACCTTAGTTTTTATTACGGTTTTATTTATGAAGGCAAACTCACACCTTTATAAATACAGGTAGTTGCCACATGAATGTGTATAATCCTATTATAGTTTTTATATTCTATTTATCATGGCATCTTTGTGCTAAAGACGAATGCTCACAGAAAAAGAGGTGAGTGAAATAGTTTCTAATTGGGAATTCGTGAGTGATAATAATGACATAAATGACAGTGATGACGGAGTTTCATCTAGTTCATCTGAACAGGAACCTGAACGTGATGCTGCCGATAATGATATGACACAAGACATTGCATTAATCCATGCTTCACCACATTTCACACAAAAACAAATTTTTAATCTCTCTAAGCTGTATTTGAAACGGTAATATTTTCTAGGCATTATTTTCAAAAAATGTATAAACACAATTGAAACTGCAATACATAATTTTAAAATTGTCATGCAAAAAAAGAAAATTAATTAACTTTCACTAAAAACCTCACTCCGGAGGGATTATGTACTGTATTAAAACTTGACTCACCAAAAGGTTAAGGTTGGTCCAGAGCCAGCTATTAACATCAATTATCATATCAGGAGCACAGTTAAAGTTAAGAGGAGCAATTATACCTAAACAGTTGTCAATAATCTGATTCTTAAAAGTTTTTGTTCAAGGCAACAAACATTATTTTGATAATAATATGGAAAAACCCTTCAGATATAAATTTTTTTTAAACATTTATAGGGTCATTAACCCTTTCACTGCTGAATTAGGAAATATCCTGTTTACATACCTGTGCTGAGTTAGGAAAATCTTTGAAATCCAGTAATTTCTTGCTTAATTCATTTATTATGTTATTTAAATCCTATATTTGCATGTTTTAGATGTTACCATTGTTACACAACAATGGGTATATTTTTTATTGTTGTGATGAAACTATCTTACTCTAATGTTATATTATTGTATTATTTTCAAATATGATTCTGCCTAATACCAGGAAAACTTTCTAATATGAAATAACTACTCACCATATACCATTCTTTGAAGCACCTATAGTAAATTATGATTACTACCTTTTTGAACCAGTTTTACCATTTTATTAAAACAAACATATATATGTATATATATTATATATATTTACATATGTATATACATATATATATAATATATATACATATATATATTATATATATGTTTGTTTTAATATTTATGTTATTTATATACATATATATGTTTGTTTTAATATTTATGTTATTTATATATATTTATGTTTGTTTTAATATGTATGTTATTTATATATATATATATATATATATATATATATATATATATTAGTTATTTGATAGCAATCCTGAAAATATATTTATAAAAATAACTAAAAGAACGAATAAATAACTCCTAAACTACTAGTTTGACAAAACACAAAACATGACCGAAAATACATTACTTACAAAATAACATGACTGAAAATACAATTTGTAGTGAACACCTGCCAAAGACCTGTGTGAACGGTGATAAATAACGATCTCTAAGTTCAACGAGCAGCAGTACATACCTCGTAATAGTTTCAAAGCAATGCCAATAGATGGTGTTAGGAGTACAGAGAGTTAGAGAGCCGTATGTTTATAAACATGTTTAGCATTTGAGAATGAAATTCGAAAACGTTTATAAACGTCGATAGCATAAGCAAGCCATACAGAGTACAGTTAACGTTTATAAACTGATATAGCAGCGAAAGGGTTAGAAAAATGAAATTTTTAAAAATCAGTAAATTGCCCACAAATAATCTTATTTGAGAAAAATGAAAATGTTCTTATACATCATGTGAAACACATCCCAAGCACTGATTCCAAACAAAATCTTTGGAGCCATTTAAAAAATCCGTATTAAATAAAGTATCATTAAGTCAATTTATCTTGGAAAAAAAAAGTTAACAGTTTTATTAATAATGATATACATTTCAAACAAAACTCTGTAAGCCACTGTTTAAAAAATTGAATTTTCAAAACTTATTTATCAGTAAATGGCCTTTAATTTTAGGGTTATAATCAAAATTGCAATTTGGACTTGTGGTATGCCCATATATACTAATATGTAAATATGAAGACTGAACAAAATTCACCAAACCATTTTGGCCAAACAGACAGAGGGACATACAAGTGGACATAATTGAAGACCTGATTTTGAGATCAAGGGTGTATAAAAGTTTGTGCTGTGAGTATACAGTTCAACAGTCATTCTCGTAAATTTCCACACTAGTGTTGTGTGCTGTCGGGTGGAGTCAGCTTGTCATCAGCAAATGAGCGGATAGTCTGTCTTGGGCAATCAAAATTATAGGTTGTGTAAGCGCTGAAGTAAGTGATGAAACCTTGACTGACAAGATGTAAGCACATAGGGTATGAGCCCTTCGCTTTTGTATAGTCAGTCCATGCCTAATAAATTACAATCATAAGCTTTGTCTGTGTGTTCATATTATTTAGCGGGGCCAGCACAAATGTAGCACAAATAAATAATAGTAGAACAAGAGCACAAGAATGATAGCACAACCTCAATTAATTAACTAAACACAGCAAAGAAAAAGAACAAGCACAATAGAAGAGCAAACAAGAATGGAAGAAGAGCATTTGACTTTATTAAGCTTGAGGAAATAAACAGAACAAATTCATGTAAACACCGACACAAAATATTAGTGCTGTTATTAAAACTGCTAATCGGCAATTCATCTATTAATCGTAACAGTTGGATTCAGTAGCAGAGGGAATGGAACGCCGGGACCTGTTTGCTGAAGTTGTTCCACCTTGTCTCAGTACCTACAGGTAGATTCAAGTATGGTAGAGCTAGGAGTCTTCGGACACCACAATGGGATGGTTTGGGCAAGCCAGGTTACAAACCTTGCTTGTCAGCGAGGCTCAAACCCGTGCTCGCCGACACATGGGCTGGTGATACATTTGTCGCCAACATCTACAAGTCACCGTCATCATTGACAGCTAAGTAAAACAATCAATGTATCGACCTGTAACCTTTTGGCTGTACTTGTCTAATTTCTGGGTGAGGGGTGTTACCCATCTTACTAACTTTTTTTCACACCAGCAGTAATATATACTATTTTCAGAACTAGCTTTTTTAAATGAATAAAATAGCAGTTTTAATAAAAGTGTTAACAATGTTGTGTGGATTTAATTAGGTGAATCAGTTAATTCAATGTCACATCCAAAGGTTTTTTGGGTGTGGTCAATATGCACAAGTTGTTCAAAGCTAAGCTACCAGTATATCCTTGTTAAAATGAATTACCAAAGAACCTTATTTAAACACCAGAAGATGTGAAAATCAATTATGAACCATTTTAAAGCTCCTTTTATAAATAAATAATCAGATTGTATATATTACCGTTAAAGTGTATGATTCAGTTATTTCATAAAATAACTAGGTATTTCACGAATTACCTGAGTGAGTCAGTTAAAGTATAAAATAAATACACTTTTACACACTTTAACTAGTTATTCTATAAATTAACTAATGACATGTAATTAAAGTTTGAAATAAGCTTTATTAATCATCTATATTAAACAATTTGGTGTTACATTACGGTCAGGATACCTAAACCTAAATATAGTCTTGGGTAATAAAATAAACAATTATAAAAACTTTGTCTTTTATCAAATTTAACCATTTTAATAATAGTTAGTTTCAAAACTGCTAGACTGTCACTTTGAAATTCATTGATTCATTCAAGCTATTAAATGTTACACCACTATCACTTAGCAGGTTAATTCAACTAAAACTAGTCAAAAGGTCAAAAGAACAAAATATTAAGTGAAATAGTATTAATAAAGTAAATAGCTATAAAAATCAATTTTAGATTAAAAAATTCTCATCCTACTATTAAATCATCTATTACAACAAGGACTACCACCAGAATGGCACTTGGAATTGCATTGCACATTATTTTGAAGCAAGCACACTTTTTGCTGTCAAACTGTTTTTTGCATTAACATTTTTTTAATACTTGACCAGTACTGGTACTTTTAGCTGTAGCAAAGGACCGGAGCGAGGTCTCGATATTAGGTACTTCTTCAATCGTGATTAATTTCTCTTCACACACACTAAACTGGGACCAAGAATACAGCTGCTTGATGCAACCATTTCTTATTCCCAACCTAAAAAAAATCCTTCGTTGGTTTTTTCCCCTTTACAACAGCTAAAACATCTGACGTCTCTTCCTCCTCTCAACTTCAGGTACTGGAATGTGAACTGTAATGCCTTTAAAATGAGATTTCTCTGACATTAATTTCATTTTCCAAACATACTTTAGCTTCTAGTCTTTCCTTCTCGATATTCATTTTATTTAAACACAGCTTGCAGACCTTCTTTACAATTTTATTTTCCAAATGAAACTCTACTGAGCTTGATATGGGGACAGGCTGTTCACATTTCCAACAAATTTGTTTCTCCTTGCAATCTTTTTAACAAAACACATATAATTTAACACTTTCATTTGGCGCTGTTTCTTCAACCAAAACTTCACTATCAGGATTATATGAAGTACTAGATACCTCCAAAGCATTATGTAATTGTTCTTCATCCTCCACAGAATCAAATACTTTTTTCGGAATAGGAGTTGTTGGCAGTCCAACTCAAGGTGCACAGTCGTCAGTCAAACATAACCTCGAAAGGAGAACTCTCGATACCAGAGTGAAGAGCTCTGTTTTTCATAAACTGAATAAATTCCAGCCCGTTTCTCCAGGAAGTGGATTGACTGTCCTGCATCCTTTTGTCAACATGTTTTCTATGTCCTGGTTAGCTCTCTCGACCCTACCTTGGCTCTGGCTATGCCTCGACTTACCATGAACGATGTTATTTTAAGTCATCTATAAGTTTATTATAAAATTCTCTACCATTGTCGGACTGAAGAATACATGGAGCGCCAAACAACAGGAATATATTAAGAAATTGCATTACAGCTTCTTCTGCTCTTTTTGTTTGATGAGGTCTTTATACAACAAGCTTAGTAAGGCTAAAATAAATTTATATTTTCCATCAGGTTGAGACTGGAAATCTCTAAGATCTACTTGACATCTTGAGTTCAGATGTGAGAATACCATGAGTTTAACAACCCCTTTCTTTCCCATGTTCATTTTTGTTGACAAGGCTCACAAACATTTAAAAAAATCCTTATGTCATTTTGAGTAATATTTTTATAACGATGACTAATTTCTTTCATTGTACGGTCTCTCCCAACATGTCCAATGGATAAATGCGTTTACTATAATATATCAAAAAATGCATCACTTGAACAATAAACACAACATCAGGTTTTGCGTCCGTCACTGGCAATATTAATTATTCTACTCCCTGAACCTCAAAGACATCATAACGTTGAGGTAACCAATAGTCCCGTGGTACCTTCTTGTCAGCTATTTTATATTTCTTGACTTCTGCTATCAAACTTGACAACTTGTCATGGGTAAGCAAAACACTGTTCTCTTTCAGGTTATGCTTACTCAGTAAATATTAAAATTTCTCTTTCACTACAGCATTTTTGTTTACATTACTCACACTTGTAGAACTCACTGAGTGAAAACTCCCTTAAAAGAAATTGATTGTATTGTGAAGCCGCGTTTATACAAGGACAGTTAAGCAGGTTAGTAGATTGGCGCCAGTTGAACCTGCCTAAAACCATATTACTGTACTACATACACCAGATCACATTCCACACATTAAATGATGAAATCAATACTTTGTTATCATAATTTAACAAGTTAAAATCATCGTGGACAGAAATGTATTGCAATGTTGTATTACTTCATTGTTATAAGATATAAATAAATTTCCATTTTAAACTTTAATGGAATGGGGTTCGTTATTCTATTAAATAACTTGTTAAAGCATAGAATACAACAATATTATACACTTTAACTGACTCAGTCAGGTAATTTATGAAATACCTAGTTATTTCATGAAATAACAAATTTTACACTTTAACGGTAAAATAGTTATCTCATTCATAGTGAAAACTGAATTTTTATTAGTCAAACTTTGATTTTTTAAAGATAATTTTTTGTGGATGTTGTTTAGCACTAGATATTGAGAACATTATTTCATACAAATAATGATGGGTACACATGGTCCAACGAAAAGTTAATATTTTGTTTGATGCTGGTGTGCACACCGAGTGGCACACAGTCTATCCCATCTATTTACAAAGGTGAACTTAGGAATAAAGATTAACCTCTTTGTTCTGAGCATGGCTAATGTCAGACAGAACTAAAATAAATGTTGGAAATTAAATGTTTAGAACTGCACGACATTTTCATTCAGATACTTTTCAAGTACAAAGAATAAATAAATATTTGAGTGAAATTAGTTCACATCAGGCTTGATATTGTTAAGTGGTCAATCAGGCATTCAAGTGTAGAGTCATTTATATTAAAAGTTATCATGGATTTAGACCCAACCATGTTGTATAGAGACAAACTTCAGTATGAAGTTAACCCTTTTGCCATAAACACATTTTCACTTGGCTTATCCAAAAACTCGGGCTAATTTTCACATATTTACCTATAAACATTTTAAATTTTCCCATTGAAAAAGTTCTCAATGTATACAAATGGAAAAAATCACAAGTATACAATAAACATTGAAGATTTAGGAAAAAAATATTTCATAAGTCATTTGACTTCAGATATTTTGAAAAAAAAAAATATTTAAATTTGAAAACTTGAAATAAAATGTACTATTCAAAGTTAAAAAAAAAATCTGTTTTTTTTTTCACGTCTTCCTTCTTCGTCAGTCATCCTGCAAGAACGAGCATTTATTTCTATAAAATTTGATATAAGTTTGGTGTTTTTAGGTTTGTCTGATTCTAAACTATATGACTTTTTGTAAAATTATGTATATGGGACAGTTCTTACAATTTTGAAGTCAGCGCCTGTGTTTGGGGAAACACTCTCCATTAAGTCGTAAGATCTGGGTTACTGTCATCACTAGTGGTATCAGTCATTTTCAGGCACAAACTCACTCTCACTGTCAATATTGTCTAAATAATCTAATATATCTGAGTCATTTAGCCTAGAACTTGGACCAGGCATTGCCGAGATAAAAATCAAATCAAACTATTGTCCTAACACTTAGACCTAGAAAACTTCCGATAAAAATAACTATGAAGAAAATAAGCTCAAAATAATAAATAAACTTTAGAATGAAAATAAAATATCAACTGCAAAACACATAAGAAACATTAAAAAAAGAGAAACACGGAAACCAGAACGTAAACATGTGAGAATAACAAACTTCATTTCTTAAAAAAAAATATGTTCATAAACATTACATTGCTTTCTGTTGAAGAAAAAACTAACTAGATCTTCATATTTATGATACAGTCTGTGTGGTGATATCTAGTAATAATATAATATATATATATATATATATAAAATTAAAAGACTAGATTTGGCTGGTATCGATGGATCGACCATGTGAGTGTTTTAGCCACAGCTTGGCGCACCGATAGATCGGTGCGCTTAGTGTTTAAGGGTTAATAGCCACAAACACAGTTGATGAACTAAGTAGCCAACACCTCCAGTTGTTAGATAAAGAGACACAAATTCCTCAATAGTGAAAGTCTCTTTTATTCCCTCACTATCAGAAGAAGTTCCAATCTTAAAACTGAAACTTCACAATTCACGGAAGGACATAGTTGAAAATCCAGAGTTCACCCCGAGTCAAAGAAAAAAAATTCAAAACCTCTTTATTACATCTTTCCTTAAGGCTATAGAGGGCAATTATATGAGGCGTGTATTTTAAGTAGGTACCGTTTTGAAATTCGGCCGCTGCAGCGCTGTGACTGCCGTTCCGCGCATGCACGTCGAGTACCTCCATCTGTTGGCTAGCCACATACGCCATTACGGAAGTATTCGACCATCTTTACATCTGTTTGTGAGTATTTAAAATGGCTCAGTCAATTGAAAGTCCCGCCGACTGTGAATTACACTCTGTTATTCATTTTCTTCATGCAAAAGATGTGAAAGCGGCTGAAATTCATCGGCAGATCAGTGAAGTGTATGGATAAAACATTATGAGCGAAGGAGTGGTAAGAAAATGGGTTAGAGCATTTAAAGATGGCCGCACGAATGTGCATGATGAGGAACGACGTGGACGACCTTCTGTCATGACTGAAGACTTGGTGCAGAAAGTTGATGGAAAAGTTCAAGAGAGCAGACGCTTTACGGTTTCATCTTTATCTAATTAGTTTACTCAAGTTTCAAGAAGTGTTCTTTATGGAATTGTGACAGAACACTTAGATTATCGTAAGTTGTGCTCATGCTGGGTACTGAAAATGTTGACTAAGGTGCACAAAACCAAACATTTAGCCAGTGTGTTGACTTTCCTTGAGCAATACAGTGATTTTGGTGATGATTTTTTAAGCCAAATTGTCACAGGTGACGAAACATAGGTGGCTCATGTTACGCCGGAATCGAAACAACAATCCATGGAATGGCGGCATACAACATCACCCAAGAAAGTGAAGTTCAAGCAAACAATTTCAGCCCGAAAAATCATGTGTACTGTGTTTTGGGATAGGAAGGGGGTGTTGCTTGTGGATTTTTTGCCTCACGGTGACACAATAAATTCTGAGACCTATTGTGAGACCTTACTTCATGACATTGTGAGACCTTGCTTCATGACAATGCCCGTCCCCATGTGGCTAATCGTACCCAAGATCTAATCGCATAATTTGGCTGGAAACAACTTGATCACCCTCCGTACAGTCCTGATCTAGCTCCTAGTGACTACCACTTGTTCCTGCATTTAAAAAAGCATCTTGGTGGTCAGCACGACAACGATGATGATGACCTCAAAACGGCCGTGTTGCAGTGGTTATCAAATCAGGCGGCAGATTTCTATGAGGATGTGAAAAGTAGATTAAATTACAGGCTTTCATGTAAAAATAAAATTGATAAAAAAGTATACTTGTGTGTTTTTAATTTCAAAACGGTACTTACTTAAAAAACACACGCCTCGTAGGTTATGAAAACTTGAGAGAAAAGAAAGATAAATATTAAGAATTAAGTGAGCAATTTATGATTCCCGGGCTTTGACAGAGACATCACCAGATACCAAAGGAACCCATAATTTTAAACGAACGTGATATAATTAATCCTATTTCTAACTGTTTTAAGTATAGTGAGGAAGTGGGGTGTACGTTTTGGAGATTGTTTGGAAAAGTTAAATGAACTTAAGACTGTTTACCACTTAACAGATAATAAGTGAGAGCAACAAGAGAGTAAAAAGTACAACATAAATTTTGGGGCGAACATAAACTCAAGAGTAAACCTAAGGAGCACTATAATTACAGGGGATATTGTACTCAGGAAGACAGTCAAGGCTTTGGAATGGTGTCTTATTCAGGAAGTGCTAGGGAAACATCATCCCACCACCTAAACACCAATTGGGATAGAGAAAGAGGAAACAATCCCTCGGCAAGAATGCGGAGATGTTTTAATTGTTCCTTGACTACACATTTGATTCGCAAATGCCCCGATTGATTCAATAGCAGTAGAGAGCAAGTAAAGAAGCCACAATTTTGGGGAGGTGTGGCAAAAACAACTGATCCACTTCGAAAATCCAACCCGAGAACTGTTACTCCAGGATTGCTTCAAAGGAAGTTCTCATAAATATACATCAAGAAAAAATCTATAAACTCTTTGGATACAGGCTTTATTAATAATATTTTATCTAGAGAATCTATTAAAGAAAATACTTCTCAAGGAGCCGATGCCATGCAATGTTCAATGTGTCATGGCCGACACTAAAATGCTAAATGTAAAACAACCGACAAAAATAAGCATTAAAATAGGAAGATTTGTGTGGCCATGTTGGGTTTTGGTTGTGAGGTCGTTAATAGCACCGATAATCCCGTATTATGGAATGGTTTTATTTGTAGTACTGGTATGAAAATAGATTTGCCTAGTAATAAGATGTATTTCGGCTTCAATAGGAACCTAAGGTTTAAATTAAAACCTGTACTTAGCTGAGGAGAAGTAACCGTAGTGGTCAAGGAAAATTCCCCAGGACACTTTGACACTGTGTTGAGTGAGTATTCTGACATAATAAGTGAAACCAATGTTCTTACCTTAGATATTGAACTCCTCGACAAATTTCGGGTATGTTCCAAACCCTACCACTATGTGCCACCTAAATTGCAAGTTCTTAGGAGACACATCTCTGACTTAATGGAGAAAGGCATTGTCCGCCCCTCTAAGAGTCTTTATGCATCTCCAGTCTTTTAATACCTAGGCAAGGCTAAGGTGTATATAGTGGTGGATCTAAATAGAGCCTACTATCAACTTCCATTATCAAAGGCATCCAAGCCGTACACAGTGTTCAATATGACTGTGTGTTTTTCAAATTCAATTTCTTACCCTTTGGGTTGCTTATCCAATTGATGGATAACCTCTTCATAGATATTCAGTTTGAGTAGGTGTTCACGTATTTGGATGATCTAGTTATTTACGCTGAAAATTACGAAGACCATGAAAAACATCTGAGAGAAGTGTTAAAGAGACTACGAGACACCAACCTTACGGTGAATACCAGTAAATTTAAGGTTTGAATATTTGGGTCACATAATTTATCATAAAAGAGTAGCGGTGAACCCAAGACGTATCCAGGTGGTGCGCAAGTTCACCACGCATAAAGAAACCAGAAAACTCTGCTTCTTTTTGGGGATGGTTAATTTTTATGGTAGATTCATACCCCATCTTGTTTCGATAGTTATCCCCCTTTACAAAATTAAAAAAATGAAGGGCACATTTCAGTGTAGTCCATTAGCCTAGGAAGCATTCAAAAATTTGAAGACTAAACTTTCCCAACCTTCCTTGTTGAAAATGGCTGATTTTCAAAAGACATTCGTTCTTCAGACAAACGCAACTTCTACAGGACTTGGTGCAGTGTTGTACCAACACAGCGAGGGTGAAATGCAACTGGTAGCCTACGCCAGCTGCACCTTGCTCACACACTAGAGGAACTAAGCTACTTTTGAAATGAAGGCCTTGGCTATCCTTTATGGATTCAATAAGTTCAGGCAGTATTTAGAAAATTACAAGTTTGAGCTTCAGGTTACGGCTCCCCTCTGTCTTGGCTATTAAACCATCTTCGGCAAATAGAAAAAATAGCGTGTTGGATAACCTAACCACAATCCTTGTGTTATCCACTTAGTCAAGATAATGTGGTGGCTGATGAGCTGTCTTAGATGTATGAAGAGCAAGAAGGAAATCCCGGACTAGCATCGTCCTCTAAAGAACCCCATTAAAACTACTCAACAGGGAGTTCCTAAACCACGAGAAATTATAAACTATCTGAGGTTATATGAAACTATAAGATTAAAGATGATGTACTTCTACACAAACCAGCATAGAAATCCTGTTGGAAAGTATTTCCATTTGTCCCCCATGGGAGCCCATCTAGGGGTGGTTAAAATGGCAGACGAGGTCAAGGGCCCGGCACAGAACAAGGCATATGTGACCAAGTACGGTCATGTGAGGTGTGTTTATGTTCGAAACCATCCCAAAATCGCAAGAACAGATTTCTGTCTTCAGATGTGGCCCAATTTCCAATGCAAACATTTTATATTGACCTTTTTGGTCCTTTGTCAAAATCTAATGAAGGTAATATTTTTTACTGACAGCATTAGATGCTTTCTCCAAGTTTGTTTGAATTATACCCTTGTCTTGAGGGCCCCCACAGCCTCGGCCATTGTCAAAGGCCTGAATAGGGAAGTTTTCAAGAACTGTGAGTTCCCCTGCTCTATAGTATCAGACAACGGAAGCCAGTTCACATCAGTCTACACCAGCGAAACGATTATTAGACTGTGAACAGCTGTTGCCTATTAATTTATGCTGGGATTTATATCCAGGACTTCTAGGGGAAGGAACCTAAGGAACCTAGAAGCAAATGGTAGAAAATTGGGGAGTTCCATTTCAAGAGTTGAAAAAGTCCTGCGACCTAGTCGCCAGAATATACAACACTCAGAGAGGGCAAGTACCCTATAAAATAGCTAATAAAGTCATGTATGAGCTACACACTCTTAGTAAAGCCACAGAAGGGCTGTTAGCCAAGTTAAATTACAGGTGGTCAGCACCGACTGTGATTAGTCCATTTATTACTCTAATGACAGTTTTACTAATTGACCCGGAATACAAGCTACCAATGTGAAGGTTAAGTGAAAATGAAATGAATATTGGCATCAGGTTACTAACTTGTTTATTGTGTCTTATAATCATTTAGTAAAAGGATCCTAATGTTTAAAACACATATAAACAATAAGATAAAAACTGACAAAAGCAAATTTCCAAATATGTAAAGATCTTGTTATACTTGTACTTAAATAAGTGTGCTATATGTTTTGTTGTCATTAGAGTTCAGGTATTTAAAATAAATGTTAGTTAAGAATGTGTTAGAAATAGAAGATACATATTAGTTTAATTTATTTAAATTTAGAAAGACTCAGATCTAATTATTATAAATGTATTGTGGTTGTCAACAGCACTTGAAATAACCTATCAATTGTTTGATCCAGCAACTGGTAATGTTCACTTTTGTATCTTGTGTACGTATTTTTGCATTCAATATTGTACCCAATGTCCACCAACACCCCTCTAATTAAGAGGGAGAGAGTGTACTGTGAGTACATGGTTCGACGGTCATTTTCGGAAACTTCCGTGATAGTGTTGTGTGCTGTCGGGTGGACTCAACTTGTCATCAGCGAGTGGATATTTTGGCTCTGGCAATCAAACTGGAAGGTTGTGTGTGCACTGAAGTAAGAGACGAGACCTCGACTGACAAGGCGTAAGCGCGTAATGAACCCCATCTCTTTTGTATAGTCAGTCCACGCTTAATAAATTACAACCATAAACTCTGTCTCTGTGCTCATATTATTTAGCGAGGCCAGCATGAACATAGCACAGAGAAATAATAGTAGACTGGAGCACATAGTTTATAAGCAAATATAAATAATGTTAAAAATTAACATATAATTGAAGAATTATTATTACTAATCGTTCAGGTTATATGCAGATAATTAAAGAAAAAAGTTAATATGTTTTAGTGAATGCAGTGAGAAATTAAGGGATATTTGAAATTCAAATAAACTAGTTGATTGTAGTAAAGCATGATGAATAAACCAATTTTCAAAATGTAGTAAGTTATTACCTCTCTTTGAGATGACAGCCATACTGAGGTCCAGGTACTGCAGTTTGCAATCATATTCCTTGGTAACTAAGGGACTGGCACATTCAAACACCGGATCGGAAACCTGACAAAATAATCACTTAGTTAACATATTAATACAGAACATATTAGTAACAAATTAGAAAGTGGCGAGCAAAATCTAAGTTTCATTCAGGAATATTTCACCTGGTTCAGACCACTCTAGAGAAGACTCACACTAAATGTCTACCTACAGGATTGAATAACTCAACTCTTATGTACCTTGAAGTGGCTAGTTTAAAGTAGAGATACCTACAAATCCAGACTCGCAAAGCAAAGCTGAGTGTTGAAAAATCTGATAACCTTAAGATGTTAATTTTAGAAAAAGTGTACAAGAGTTTTTTCTTTTCTTTAACTTAGAATTTATAGAGTAATTATATGGTTTTTATAATATATAACAGTTTGAATAAATAGTATAATAGTTATATAAAATGAAGAAGCAATAAAAGTAAAACCACTAAAACACATTTACAAACAGTTCAGTATTTTTATGTGAATCCTTGAAGATTCAAAGATTTTTCAGCTCTACACAGTCAGCCACTCCTTACAGAATAACCAAGCACACCCTACAAGCAGCATATGAAGATGTAAACAGCTGTCAAACGTACATGCATGCTGCGTGTTTTGGTTCCTATCCATACATATGACGATCTCAAGCCTTTAAGGGTGTTGCAGTGCTCGGAATAATTGTCACATATCAGATTCACTTTATATTGACAACTGTATTAGTTTTATCTTTAAAGGAGCTTCCCCCACTAATTTTTTTAGCCGAGAGACTCCTGTGCTCAACGTTAGAGGCATCAAAAAGGGATAACCCCTAAAGGAGGTTGGACCTATGTCACTCTTAACAGCAAGATTTTATTTTTACTCTGCTATCTCACTGAAATCTGTTGACAGATTTTAAAGCTCTTTACCTAAGGCAGTTTTGTAGTAGGAGGTAAAGGGAGTCATTCAAACTTCCCCAAACTAGAACCTTTTATCTCTTTAGTTTAATGTGTGACAATACAATACACTTGTCAGAAGTGAAAATATGTTACTATGGTCGATTACCGAACCAAGTGACCAATAACTATCTAGAAGCTAGTTGAATGTGGACTAAAATATAATAAAGGGGCAAAAAACTTGCTAAAATATACAGCGCTGTTGGGGTGTAACCCAAATGGGTAGTAATATGCGGTGCTAAAAAAAAATACAGTACAGTATCCATAATAAGTAGAGGAAGGGGTGTCCCCCATCCGTCTTATTTGCATTTTAATTTGGCTAATGTGGCAGGGATGAATAAGTTAGAGTTCAGAGTAAAGGTATTCGTAATTGCGTGGAAGGAGAGTATAAAACTATTTATAAAGAACCACTCTCAATTTACCCAACCATTATTTAAACCTTGACCTTCTCGTCATCAGTAAACCAGACCACATGAACCTGATATTTAGTCCAAGTACCCACATGTATGGGTAAGAACACACTTAACAACCATGAAATCAGTTTCAGTGATCGGATGGACTAAAGTGTCACTCTCCTCACAATAGGTCAGATTGCCAGGAAGAGGTAGATCGGAGTTTGAATCTTGGTTGGGCGTGCTGAGGGTGTTGTTTTTTACAGGTGGATTTCCACTCACCCTCCATGCAAATGAGGGTGCACTTTCTCTCAAGTATAGCTTCCGCATACTTAACACATGTGATTTATTTATAGTTCAGACACATATAACTCGAGCGGGTTGTGAGACGCACTGACAAAAACTTGATGAAAATGTTATACAATTTAAAACAATATAATGTGAATATGAGAATATGTAAATATTATCGGTGGTCACATTGTTTACTGCGTCACTTTCATGTTAGACTGGATTGCCAGTGATGGGAATATTGGAGTTTGAATCCCGGCCGGGTGTATCGAAATGGGTTGCTACGCGCATAAACGGACCTCAGCTAACACACTTTCGTGGCCAGCCTGCACCTCATCGTAATGGCGTCGCAAATAAAATGA
>CABFWO010005902.1:22599-41097 GCA_902155825.1 Timema genevievae | reverse complement strand
CGAATATTATCCGTTCGGGATACCCGTAAATTATTTTTAAATTTATCGGTTAAAGAGATGATAAAGGCAGTATTCAAAAGAAACGTACCAGCATTTGATCGGGAGAGAATGACTTGAAATAATTTAGGGGGGAAACAACCCATTTAGAGGGAAACACAGCCCAGCATACCCATCCGGGATATGAACCCCAATCTTCCAATCAGGTGGCAAACCAGACAAGACTTGCGCTTTTGTCCACGTTACCACAAATGTATTTCCTGAAATGGTTTCATAGCCTTCCTCTTGGCAAACGCTGCTACAAATATTGTAAGACTCTCCCTATATAAAATTACTACCTCATAATGTATATATGTGGTGAGCCTCAGCTCGTAGTGTGACGCGGAATATTTTTAATAATGTATTCATATTTAGACCTATATTCCAAACTAAATATACAAAATTGTTATTATTAATGTGTTTTTTGTCTTAGGGAAATAATAATCATAAATTGAATAATATTATTATTTACTGTTCAAATAAAAACTAGAATAATTTTTCAAAATAAAACATGCAGTGCGTTCCACTGACCCTCTACCTCTAACCCCTTCCTAATCCGATCAGTCCTAATATCTATACTAATGAGCCAGGGGTTAAGAAAGTAAAATTTAAAGAAAGTGTACCTGCATTTGTGTGTGAGGATGAAAATCTATTTAGGAAAACAAGCCTAAATACTCCCAGCCGGGATTCGTGCCCGACCTCCCCGTCACCAGCGAACATGACATGACAAAAAACTAAATATATGATAGGTATAATGTATAATTAATGATATTTATTATACTACCCATTCTTCACTCAACTAATTTGATGAATCGGAAATTTAATTAAAAAATATCAAAGTATCTACAATTACTTGACAATAAAATACTATACCCAGTTTGAATTTATAAATGCCGGCTGGGTTGGTCATGAAAATTTTAGGAAAATCTCGGTAAGGTGGGATCCGATCCCAAAATAACGCAATGAACAATGGCGTAGAAAGCAATTTTTTTTTCTAGGGGCGGGTTCGCTAGAAATGTGTATTATACCTTTAGCCAATAAAATATTGTATACGTATATATGGTCCCCCCCCAAGGGGGTTCTATAAAATTTAAAAGGGGGATTCGGACCCCCTGAAACCCTCTTTTCTCTTTTCCCGCCCTAGACAATGAAGGTTCAAAAACACAGTTTCCCATGCTCTCTACAAGCTGACGCTTGTGGAAAATTAAAATTCAATATTCTTGTCTTATACCTTTAGATATGATCATTTAACCGTTGAATTTATATTTATAGAAGTTGTGAGCAAAGTGACACACACACATAAACACAAACACATGTATGTATACACACACACAATCCAGCGAGGTGGTAAAATTAATTCAATATATTACCGCTAGAAGGCACCAGTACGATGGTAGCGCTGCTATGCGGCCAAATACGGTAGGTAGTGATGTTCCCTCTCACCATCCTCTCAATGAGGAAATGGTTGAAAGCGGAAAAGATTGAGAGAGGAGAGTGGGGGGACCTTTGGCAAGATCGGTTCAAGTAATTTAAGATAACTCCATAGTCGAAGGAAATTTACAGGATTGGGGGAAGCGGAGGGGGTTATAAGAGTATGGTTTATCAGCACTTCTCAGTGTCTTACAGGGAGTAAAAGGGGATGTTTTGGTGTTTAAAACCCTCTTATCCTTTCGTCCAAGAAGTATTATTACTAATGCAGTTTTTTATTCTAGTATAAATATAATTATATAATTCATAATACCAACAACCCTAATTATCTTTTAAAAAAATAATTTAACTGACTTTGAGGGATTTAAGGTAAAGGTTGGGGTGTAGGGGACGCGAGAAAAGGTAAGTGTTCGTGCAGTTTTTATAACAACACTTTTTTTGGTCAAAATAAAAAAACAGTTTATTATTATTGTTATTATTATTATTGTTATCGTTATCGTTGTTGTCGTTGTTATTGTTATCGTTATCGATATCGTCGTTGTTATTATTAGACTATTATTAGCACCGCGTCTTACTACCCGTTCGGGTTATACGCACTTCTAATGTGTAATGGTGGGGTGATTGTGAGATGAAATGGAGGACCTACAGTTTAACGTGGAATCCGAACCACGGTGGAGGCCTGGCATCTGGCATTCCACACATTCACAAGTTGTGATTAATACACGCCTTGTCAGAGGTGAAGGAAGGGTTTGGCAATCAGATAAATCTGTGCGGGTACCGAGGATTGAACCCCGGACCCTCAGCACAGAAGTCTGGCACCTTACCCCTAGACCACCAGGTCACCGCTCAACAATTGTAGGCAAATTTTTCCCTTCATTTAACAAGTTTCTCATCTAATGGCGCTATGCTCATGACAGATGTTAAACAATTGTTGATATCACCATGCGAAGAAAATTAAACTTGTGTTTGTATTGAATCAATATATTATTTATTTTGTATAAATTATATTTAGCAAAAATATAAGGTTTTTCCACGTCCCCTACACCCTCACCTTAACCAATTCCTTTACATCTATTGTTAGTATAATTTTCTCCACAAGCCAACGAGGGTAATACTTATACTAACCTGGGACCCGTTTAAATGTTTCTTTTTCCTAACACACCTTTTATTTTTTTATTATTGACTGAGGGAGCTTATATAAATAGCTACTAGAACAGTCTAACAAAAGCTAATAGGAGGAAGGATGAGGTTAGTTAAATGCACCAGCATTATCCAATAGAGAGGAAGGGGCAATCCTAATGTAAGATAGGAAACCAATCCTATTAATGTTTCTTGCTTGCCTGCTACTATGCATATACTGCAAGTTTGTATATTAGTCAAATAAAGTGTATGCACGTGAGGGCAAAGATATATATGTTGACGGGGAGAGGGGGGGGGGAAGCTCCAGTCAAAGAAAAGACAGGCGCGTGTGACCTTGATTTTAAAAATTTAGTCTTGTGGCGGTCGTAGCATTTAGCGGTGCCCACGCAATTCAGTATGCTCGTTGGCTTGCGAGACTATTGCCCAATTGCCGTAGAAAGAACCGGAATAATCCATCTCATTTCGCGGATAACCCTGACTAGGTAGGTAATACAGCTCGAACCAGCTGTCGCATCGTGTTATGGTTTTCTGTATTATACCTTTACAAAATGATAGAATTGAAACAGTGAAACCATTCTAGCATATTTAAAAAGAGATATTTTTTTTAAAGGGGGGAAAAAACCCAACTGTTTAACTGGTCCCAATTTCACGGTTGTCAAGTGAATTGTTGAAAACCGCACTGCGATACATTTCCTGTTTCGATCGTAATGTATATAGTCCCGGTATAGTCCCGGTTAACCGGTCATAAGGTGTGGTCTTAAATAAGATATAGCCTACAAATAAATTTAAGGTACAAGAGTAGTGAGAATCTGTCACTTTATTTGAACACCAGTTTTTAGACTTGAGATCATTTGCCGGAAGAAAGGCAGACAACAGTTTGGGGTTGTAAATACATTGAAGCAGATATTAGTTTTATTTACTTTTGCCACCTAGACTATCAAATGATTGATCTAAGATGTAGCGATGAGGAGGGCCATTTTAGATGTATTGCATTTGCATTCGCATATAGCTAGGATGTGAGCCGAGATTCAGACCTCGGACTCCCTCTTCACCAATGAAACAGTATATTGGTACTAGAGAGCCTAACGTACTAGACCACGTGACTACCGATGCGGGTGTAGTGCTAGTAACCTATTTTTTAAATGCCAGATAGGAATCTTCCTATGGCGATCCGACTGTAAATTTAAGATACGTCTGTAGCTCTCAGGACACAAGTGGCCCCTCTCTACATTTCCCTTGTCCTGAGAAACCCCGCATATTACACTAACCCCCTTCGGTGGGCTAAGGCGTCAATCTCGTCTTGTGTAGTTTACCTATGGCCGAGAAGTCTGGGGTTTGAATCCCAGCCGAGTGCTGTGACTGTGGTATTTACTAAATTCTCTTCCACGCAAATTCCTCCTTGTCCCTATCCCATTAGTATAAATATGCGGTCAGCCCGGACGGGCAGTAAGACGAGGCACACAAACATTTTAATGCAGCATACAATCGACAAAATGAACAACACACTCCACGAACAGGAGAAAAAAGGCCTATTCTAACAATCAGTTTTATAAAAAGAATAGTGAAGCGAAATCTGACCCAGAAGACCGAGGCTCATGCTAGGTAAGATAAGGTGTTAGTTTATTTATACAATTATCCTAATTTTCTCTTCAGGTCAAATGCTGATACATTTCCTTACATGTCCTTCTCCTAATCCTGTTACCTTAATGTTACTAATAGCCAGTGTTGACAATGGAACGTACGATTAGTTAAGCACACTTTTTATTCTACTTTATAACTTTCTTTGATTGTAAAAGCTTCATGCTAATAATTGTAATACGATAAAAACCACTCGATTGAAAAACTTGTTCACTATGTTTACAGTAGTAACTTTATAATATAGAGCTTTTCATGAACGTCAACCTTTTTGGGCAGTTTTAGTTTTAACATAAGTTTTATTTTATGTTTAACATATAGGATAAGAAAGGTAATTTGAGGAAATGCACCCACATCAGCGTGGAATAAGTATGGGAAACCACAATTATATACCACGAGTGGAAAATCACCTCCATTCGAACCTCGAATTCCACAGTAACCTGCAATTAAAAAATGGTGAGCCTGACGAATCCATGCAACTAAGAGTGCGCGTGATCAGCCCTGGTACTGATCGTAGGTGAAACTAATTTGATATAAATTAAAACAAACACACTATTTTTTTTTAAGCACCGCGTCTTACTACCCGTTCGGGTTATACGCTTAAGTACTAATTACACTAATGGATTAGGAATTGGGAAGGTTGAATTTAGAGGAAGTGAACCCGCATTTGCGTGGAGGGAGAGTGGAAAACCATTTAGGAAAAACCACCCCCAGTTCACCCGACCGAGATTCGAACCTCGATCTCCCCGTCCTCAGTGGTCGAGCTCAACACGACTGGCGCGTTAGCCAACTCACTATTAATTACAGATCAAAATGATCGTAATTACAACTTAAAAGGTGTATTTTTCAAACATTCAAAGACGATGAAAGAAAGATGTGTGTGCACAAGCGTGCTTGAATCTGTGAGGCAGAAGTTTGATACCAAACAGAATGAATGGAACTGGTAATTTATTTCCTTTCCAAGAGAAAACTTGTGCATTTCAATTTTTCTAAGTCTTGTTTTGTTTCATCCAGTAAAAGGTTTTTAAGTCGCTAATAGCACTGCAACGCTGACATCCAGGGCCGCCCTTAGCGGCACAAGGGTCGCACGCTTAATTAGGTGACAAAGAAGAGAAAAACAAATTTGGGTGGGAAATTTTTGCTTGCGCACTAGAATAGTAAGATGCTTGTATAAGCGATCTAGCAAATATTGTCAGAGTATGGAAATAAATAAAAACATAATCATGTGGTTTAATTTATTGAACAAGTGAAATGATTTCTCCGTTTTAACTCCACCGATTTTCATTTGTCTGTCTGTGGTGGATATGTCTCACGATAACTTTTAACGCAATAAGCGATTTAATTCAAACCTGGGACAGGTTGTTCTTTGTACCTTGATACAAATCAAGTTCATTGGAAAAGAAAATCGATCGAAGGGTTGGGGAGAAATCAACCCTTACATGTATAAAAACACGACTTTTAGCATTAGCAAGACATTTCGATTGATATCATAAATAATAGTAATAATCATTATAAAAAACCAATAATATAGTAAAATATTATCACTGTAGGCCACAAAAATAATATGTTTTCATCTTCCAAAAAAAGCTTTTTCTAAGAAAATTAGACTGTACACACGCACTCTGGCTACACGCATTTAATTATACGCATGGAATAGGAATGAGAAAGTTAGATTTTGAGGAAGCGTATCTATATTTAGTTAAAGGAAGAATGAATGGGGAAACCATTCAGGACACCCCCATTTTTATTTTTTATTTGTGTGTTTATTTCAATAAATAATTATTACTTGATATTAAACATGTAGGCCATAACCATAAAATGCCATAATTAATATTTCAATCAAAGGATAGCGACTGGAGGCAACCGCGTGTCACCACGAAACGCAAAAAAAAAATATATATATATATATATATAATTTTATTTATTTGGGGTATATAACGTGCACTTTGCGAACTGACTGATTATATCAACACACGAGAATTTCTATGAGCAAGAGTGAAAAGACAAGGACCTACCAATTTTGCCCGGGATAGGTATTTTCACATACGTTCCAGGGTTATTTAACATATCCATGGGACCGACGGATTTACTTCCTCTACGAAGGAAGTTGTGCTAACAATTTTTATAGCTCAAGAAAAACACATCGACTCCAGCTGGGTTTGAGACCACGATCATCGGGTCCTGAGGCGAGCACTCTCTCTANGGCGGGTTAAAAAAAGAAAAAGGGGGGGGGGGGGAGAGGAAGTGGTAAATGAGGGCGTTAGAGAGAAGGTTTGTAGTTTAGCAGGAGTCTCAATTCCTTCCCCCTCGCTTTGCTTTGCTACACCACCCACCATCTAGTCACAAGCAAAACCATGTTTACCGACTTTTTTTTTTAAACGCGGAAAAGTTTATCGAAAGGGTTTATAACGAGGGATGAGAACAAAGAGGCTAAGAAAGAGAAAATGCACCCACATCAGCGTAAAGAGAGGATGAAAAACTAAAGTAAAAAAAATTGAGAAAATTAGAAGGGATTTGAACTCCAACAAGCTAGTTTAGACTTTGTCACCAATAGCATACAAACACACCATACCCCTCCCTACTCCTAACCCCACTACCACCACCAATAACATACAAACACACCGTACCCCTCCTTACTCCTATCACCACCACCACCACCACCACCACCAATAACCCGCACCGAAGGGCACGTGGAAAAATGTGCTAGTCTCGTTTAGTTTGGTTTACCGGTGACGAGGAGATCCAGGATTGAATCCAGATTGGGTATACTGAGAGTTTCTTAAAAATAGTTTTTCACTCTCCCTTTACATAAATATGGGTACATTTCATCCGAGTTCTACTTTCCTAATCACTTCCACACAATAATAATAATAATAATAATAAATTAATTACGAGGACATCGCTTAATAGATTTTGACAAACGACTTTCAAGTTAAAGGTTGGCGGTCCAGGATGCCGGTAATAATAGTAACTTCCAACAAAAAAAATCTGATTTTGCTGAAGAATTTTCAGCTTTTCATTGTTTGTTTACATCACCAAGGAAAAACTATGGTTAAAATATTTCTCCTTGGTTAAAAATAATAACTTTTACTTAAGTTGCGCGGTGTAACAAATATAAAAATTATGGCAAAAATGTATTATTCTAAACAAACCAATTATAGTAGTTTTAATAGTGTTCATTTTTTATTTGTTAAGGAGTAATGACTGATTAAATTATCGTATATCTTCTTTATATTTATTTTTATTTCCTTCTCCTTATTTGATATTAGTCTTTATGAAGATAGGAGAAGGGAATAAAAATAAGTATGAAGAAGATATAATTTTATAAATGGTAGTAGGTTAAAAATATATTATATTTTGTTTGCATCGATACTTTATTTCTTCTTTATTATTGAATATTTACCTCTGATCACAAAATGGCCATTATAATAGCTGGTCCTGGCGCATCTTTTACATACATTATTTTATTGAGGGAATTAATTTAATAGACTGGGTAAACATTTATTGTTATTGTGTAATATTACTTTATTCTACATTCACGAACAATACACAGTACCAGCCTAGTCACCGGTCCAAGGCCATAGATCGCACGACTTGGCTGCTGGAATGTGCCACCAACCCTTCTGTATTGATGAACACTAGGGGAGGGAGTATTGTCCCGTTATAACTTTAAGGGCAACGTTCCCCCCTACCTGCTTGTTAGAAGTCAGGACTTGTCACTACAATTGGAATGTTGCTATCGTTAATTAGCATTCAAATCAATAATATTAACTATTAGTTTAAAGGTTAGGTAATCAATTTCGCGAAAATATTTTCTTACATTTTGGCTCGGGCATGAATTGTAAAAAATTGATAGAATGTGTTTAGATAAACATTTTAATTTTTTAAGTATGGGTTTTCGTGTTCATTTATTTTCAAATAGTATCACAATACAAATAAGTTATGTTTCCTAAGGTGGATGGATGGGGCTTCAAGCGAATGGTTTGACATTGAACAGGGTGTTCGACAAAGTTGGTTTATGTTCCTATGGTTGTTTAATGTATTCTTGGATAGGTGTATGAGGGAAGGTTGTGAGGACGTGGTTGATGTGCAATTAGACAATGTGAATGTGAGAGTGCTGCTATATGCAGATGATACCGTATTAATAGCTGAGAAAGAAACATTAATAATTTTAATAATAAAAGAGCGTGTATGACACAGTGTATGGATGTTGTTGAAACGAAGGGAGTATGCAAGGATAGGGAAGTGTGAGGGAAGTTAGTGAGGATGGATTAAATACGAAGTTTTTTTTTAGATTTATGCACGGTTTATTGCCTAGCCCGCAAGAGAACTGTGTGTGTTGTGTGTGTGTGTGTGTGTGTGTGTGCGCGTGCTCACACTATCTCTTCACACACTTTCCCAAAATCTTTCTCACAGACTCTCTCACACACTTTATCTCACAAACTCAATCTTAAACACACACTCTCTCCCACAATCTCTCTTTTCAACTCTAAGCCCTTTCACACACTTTCTCTCACTATTACTAGTTCACTCTCAATTTCTCACTTTCAATCTCTAATCACTCTTTCACACTAACTTTCTCACACTCAATCTCTAACAATAACAATCTTAATCTCACATTCACACAATCATACAATCACACACTCACTTCCACATGTTCTCAATCTCTCTATTTATCTTGTATGTAGTTTGATAAACCCATTTCCGGTAGATGAAACTACGAGAAAACGGCTAAATCAATTTTGACAAACTAAGACTCATTTTAAAGGTTAGGGGTCCAGGATATCGGCAAAAATCGGCAATCGGCCAATTTTCTTAGCGAATGTCCAATCTTTTCCTGCTGTGTGGGCTGTGTCTCATCTGTACAATCATTCTTTGTTTACATCACCATGGAAACCATTATTTGTTTATAAATGTATATCGGTAAATAAAATATTTCTCTTTGGTTAAAAATAATAAAAGCTTAATTCTTACTCGAGTGGTTTGGTGCAACAAATAGATAGAGAGCTGGGAGAGGTGTCGTTTTAAAGTTCTAATCGTGGAGTGAAAGGGGAAAATATAAGTTTTGATTCAAATTAAACACCGAAAGCTAAATATTTATGTAAGGTCAATAGCCTTTGACGAGTAAACTTTTAACTAGAAAGTCGAGTGAGGGCTTATTATTAAGATCTTTTCCCAATAAAAAGTTTAGAATATATTTTAGTGCAATAATCTGCAGCCATCACTCCAACGATCCACTAATATTAATGAATTTTTGTACTCAGCCGGAACGTTGATTAAAAAAAAATTCAAACCTTTTTAATTTAATGCTATAGACAACTATGTTTTAGTTTGGATGTAAATAAAAAGTAAATACATGAAACTAGGTCTTTAAAACAGAATAGAAAGAAAAAACCTAGTTCCTCTCAGATTCTGTAAGTGCGCCAAAGAACCCAATGGAATTTATAACGATCCCGTTTCCTCAAGTTGTACAAAACTAGTGTAAAGTTATACGTCACACTCGGGCATATCCCAAACCTAATTATAAGGCATGAGGAAAAGGGGGGAGAGGTATATTTGGTTTCTGAACGCAAAATTTCGCTGCCTAGGAATAAAACCAAGTTCTATCATTGTTCAAGCAAAATGTTTCTACCCGCCAATTCTATTACTTTGGTTGGTGGTGGTTAGGGGGCAAAAAAAAAACCACTTCTCTCAGCCTTGTTTTCCGACTCACCCCTTTCACATCCTACAAATCTGCGAGCAAAAAAAAAAACCCCCCACGTTTAAATGCGTTTCAACATTGCATAAGAGAATACATAGCTTCTGTTGTTTCATAGTCATACGTTTCGTGTTTTATTTGTAAGTTACTCAACATAGACGAAGACGACTGTATTAAAAGCTTTGTTGTCTTGAATCTGAAAAAGGCAGAGGGAAGGGGGTAGAGAATTTAAAACATAGTCATTGTTTATTTTAGTACGCTCTTATAACACTAAGTACTGTGAATTAACGACAGCTGTGTACAAGTTGTTCGAACATCAATCTGTGCAAAGTTTGAACAACAAGACTATTTGAAAATAAACGTGACACTTTTATAGGTCTCCATCACTAAGCAGTAACTTCACCGGGTTAATGTTGAGAGCTGGGCGAAAAGCGGCGTATTACAACTGGGCCACGGACCCTTTGTCCTAAAAGCGTCATAGCCCTGTGGACGTCACCAGCCAGGAGGACTATAACAGATTATATATCTGTGGATAAATAGTAGTTCGGCCCCACCAATCCTTCTGTCCTATATTAGGTTAGGCTTATTCTGGTTAGGATCGTGGTGCACCATATGTTAGGTTAGGTTATGATATGTTAACTTAGCATTTTATTGTGTCTTACTTTCATCCCTCGATGTTTTTCGCTCAGCCTGAGAAAATATTTATAACCATCTTAAATGAAATGCCACAACAGCCGAGGCCAAGTTAGTACATCTGTTACGTCTTAATTACAATTCCCAAGAAGAAACTCGTGGTCCAAATGTAGTGTGGGATTAACACTACCTTTAAAACGCAGGTCATAGCAGGTATAATTGGTCCAAATGTAATGTGGGATTAACGCTACCTTTAAAACGCAGGTCATAACAGGTATAATTGACCCAACTGTAATGTGCCCTCGAAGACAGCCCAATATAATGTGGTAGGAGCCAAAGTTCCTATAATGATGTTATGTTTGTGTGGGCGTGGAAGGGTATGCTAGTTAAGGTACTATTTTAAAGGTGTTTATATAAAAATATTTTTTTTACCAAAGTAAATACAAATATTGCTTCAGCATAAAGTTTGACTAAATTTGTTACACATTTTAATCTCAACAGTTCTTGTATATTTGTCATGAGCATCGCGGAATATGACCAAGACTTTCGCTCTTAATTTAAAAACTTTATGTTCTAATGAGGCAATGCCCATTAAAATATTCAAGAATTGTTGATATTACTCAGTGTAAAAAACTAAACGTATATGCTGGAGAATATTCTATTTATTTTGAAGAAAAAAGTGTTTTGTAATAAGAGAAACAAAAATCATACTTTCCTTGCTGTGCAGTGCTTGCTAAAGCCCTTTCCACTGAGGAATAATAACATTAAAGCTACACAAACACGTGTGAAATGAAATAAAAGTGCGTATGTGATATTGTTGACAGTTTGTGTGATACCGATACCATAATTACTAAGCTTTGTCGCCCCTACAGCGCATCATAAAACATTTTCTGGATTGTATTGTTTGACACACCTCGAATGGGGAGAAATGGACATGTAAATATTTTTTTTCTCGGTGGTAAAGCGATATATGATTTTATATGTGATTTTAAGATTTTGTTAAGATGAGTTTAATTTGTGATTTTTTGGAAAAATTAATAATTGCATTTGATTGCGTATAACCTGAACAAGTAGTAATACGCGGTGCTTATAAAAAAAACTACGGTTAAGTGCGTAGATTGTTGTAAAATGGGCAAGGGAATTGAGCTAGTTTGAAAACAAATAAATTCCCGAATGGGATGAAAATAAATGGGCATAAATATATATTTTCTAAGATAGTCTTTAGAAATGTTGTTGGTTATCTTGTTTTGGGGGCTGTCCCACTATATGAAATTTTCTAATAAAATGAATAATAAAATATCCAGGTAAAGTTTAATACTAAGGCTAGTATGAACACAAAGAATTCACAAATGGCAAAAATCATATTTGGATTAATTTTTTTTTAAATATGGCAAGCTATCTTGAACTTAAGTTGACCTGCCACGGAAGAGAACTTGGTTCAAATACAAGCTGGGTGCTCCTTATCCTATACCCCTGGATTAAATTAGTTCGTCCAAGTCACGGATCGCTAATGGGCAGTATGACGCTTTATACTATAAAAAATAAATATATGTAATATATTAATTTGTATACTTTTTAAGTTTCAAAATTAAATATAAACCTATAGTAATTGTTTTATGTTTTAGCAATGCTTATCTTTGTAGACGCCACTGCATGTGAATTTTTTTTTTTTTTTTTAGCTTATTTTACTTTTTTAAATAAATGATTCCTAAAAATTGGTGTTGCAATGCATTGAAAAATTATGATAAATAAACAACATTCTTGTTTTAAAAGCGAAAGAACAAAAAACGGATATAAAACAAAAGAAGCATTTTATAACAACCAAAACCCATTCGATAATCTTTATAAAAGTTAGCAATATGTTATACGAAGAACAAAGAACACAAATTTATCTTTGAAAATAATATTTGGACGCTAAAAAAGAAGAGATAATTCGCATAAAAGCGTAAAAACCATAAAAAAAGGAAATATTTAAAAGTAGTAAAACTAGAGAGAATATAAAAATTTAATTTTAATTTGAGAAGATCAATAGATCGTTTATAATAATGTGTCTACTTCCTTCCCTCCCTATTTCTGCTTTCCCCTATCTTGCCCCTCCACTTCCCACAGCCCCCTACCCTTGCTATCGTAAAGACTGCACAGAATGGTCGCCAAAGAATAAACTGGCCTAGACGTTTTCAAGCCGTTGAAAACACTTTCCAAGTTCTTCTATCCACCATCTGGTTACACAAAGCCTTCTTTTAATCAACAAAGGATCTTAAAACCACATGACTACTGTGTATATATTATGTAACTCTGAAATTATTAATATAAATTGGAAAGGTTTGTTATGAAATTGGAAATTAATTCAATAGACCTTCAAGTGTTATGTGCAGACAAATAACAATAGAACGGAGTTTTAGAAAATACTCTTATTTTAGGTTAACATTAATAATATTTTACTCAAGTAGACTAATAGTATTCTTTTCTAGGTATTTTATGTTATGTGTCAAAAGTTAAAGCTTCAGCCAGATCACATGATTTCACGTATGGATATGTGAAAGATCTAGTAGCCTTTCGAGATATCAGGTAAGACTCTTCCTATTCAAATTGGACTGTAGATCTGTCCATCCGGTGTGTCTAGTATTTATTTTGGTTTACAAAGTTGCACACAAATGTAAAATGGAAAACATCCTAAGTACTTTTGTTGTATAATATGAGGTTTGAGATTTATTGCGAAGGTAGAACGTTTTAAAATATCCTCGCTGCATCGTGCTGTGTTTCAACGTGGGTTAATTTGAAAATAACGCTCTCACTGTCACAAGTATTTAAAAAAGTTAAGTGTCTATTAAAGCTTGATTCACACAATAGCGGACATCCATAGTGCTTTGAAGTTCAGAAATTTTCAAAGTGAGTTCCGCCACAGTTATGTCAGCCTCCGCGAGGCCATTTTATAATATTCTTGATATGTTTTAACACTATAAAATAGCATCAGTATAAGAAATGACTTTTTAAAAAAATGTGAATAAAGGACATTTGCCAGAGGTACAATCAGAACACGTGATGTTTTTTGTTTGTTTTATACTTTTAACATTTAGTTTCGTTATTGAATGTTCATAATATTAGTGTACTTTTTTTAGAGCTCCAGCGTGTATTTTATCTAGTGCAAGGGCTCCCCCTGTTTAGAAATATTGGGAACCCCTAGGTTAGACCATGGCGATACCGAATCGGGTATGATGGATCATGACGTTTTATTTGCCCATGTACTCTAAAAAAGTGAGGGGACGAAGAAAGATATAGCGATGTGAAGATATAAAAAGAGAGAATAGTTTAAAAATTAATCAATGTAAGGGATAAAACGTGTACATAATTAAAGGCCTGCACCAGCATTCGCCTTGAATGTGGGAAGTACGTTATGAAACAAAATCACTCTCGGCTTCTCTAACGAACTCCAGCCTCCAGGATAAGAGGCATACACACCCGTGAGACACTCCCTTCCGGTTGTATTTATTAAAATAAAAATTAACAAATGTGAGTTCAATATCAGATCCGGCTGCCACATGGAAATGAATTAGAACCAAAGTTCCAAACTGAGAGCTTTTGAGGTTCTGGAGTTGTCTGGGAGGGCTTTATGAGCTTTGTAATTCTGGAACGAGTGGGTCGGGATATAATGACTTTCTACGGACGCGCCAGGCAAGCAAACTGCTCGCCATGTATAGAAATACAGGGGTGTGAAACGAGCGTCCAGGCTTCAACGAGTGCAACAAGCGATCATGTCCAATCATATGAGGAACGCTCTATGTAGACCGTCAGCTGGCATTTGAACACTATAGGACCACGTTTTATAATTCATACAAATGTTTAACAGGAAGATTATTTTTTACCTGAAATACATTTAAGGTAGTCTAACCTTAAATATTCCTCAAATGCTTAATTACTTCTAACTTAAATTATGTCTAAAATATTAACTTTAATTGGACCTAAAATATTTTTATTTTTAACTATGGCTAAAATATTTTATAAATATTAGCTTTAAATGGGACTAAAATTCATTTTTATTTTTTGCCTAACTATCCCTCAAATACATTTAAACTTTTAACTTTAATTGGGATATTTTACTTTTAAGTAGGTCTCTAATAGATAAAAACTTTAATCAAGCAACAAATACATCAATTCATCTTTATTTATGACTCAAATACAACTTAATTGTTAAATTTAGCTATACCATAAACACATTAAAACAGCTTAGCCAAATCTAAAATACAATTAAACTTTTACCTGCGATAAAAATGCGTCTACTTTACAAATAATTGAAATGCTTAAGCTTCTGATATTCAGGCATGTGTAATACCATCACTTCATACATAAACACATTAATAAACTGAAGGATCCCCCTGATTTTAAAATCAAATGAACATAGTGCACGTAAAAATACGTCATATTCGTACGACACAGTGCATTCCTAGTTTATTTAAGGAAGTCGCCTACCTGTGACGTCACAGCCGGTCGGTCATGAGAGGATTTCCCATATTAATGAATTATCGTTTTACTTAGCGAGTTTTAAAGATAACGTTGAAACACAAGCCATACATTCTTAAATAATTCTAAAAATGATCCTACAGTGTCACAAAATTATTATTTTTATCTTTAAGTAGTTTTTTTGTAAACTTTTTTTTTATATAAATCATCTACAACTTGGGCTATTTGTCTTGGTCACGAAAATGACCTGTAGGAGACTTCCTGACAGGATGTAGATTAAAAAAGTCCGTGGTAGCATATGTCTATCTTGAATAGAAAACAAGGAAAAGGTAAAATTAAAAATCAAGTCAATGTTTTCAAGGAGGAAATATTAAAGTGAATGTGTAAACTCGTCAGGGGAACAGGGATAGGGTCATCAACCCATAGATAAGCGCCCTCTCAGGGTGAACTTATCATTTTATTCCCTCTTTTTCTATTTCGTACATTGGTGTCAAGTTAAGATGCAATTCGCCTCGCAAAAATAGCTTCGAAATCTCTAAGTAGTCAACGTCGCTAAGATTGAAATATTTTATTATTTTACTATTAAAATAGATTATTAATTTTATTTCCCTGTGTATTTTAACACCTGTTTCGATGGCCTCATGGTCTAAGGCAGCGTTTCATCATAAGGGCCATAGTGAAAATTGTTACGGTACTAAGTTTTAAAAAAATCTCAATTTTAAAATCCTTATCATTAAAAATTAGTCATTAAAACTATATAAAAATGTTAAGATTCTTACTCTCTATATTTGTCTAGAATGTTGAGCGTTTTATTTAAAGCAAGGGTTTGATTGTTAGGCTTTAAATCTTGTGTCAAAGTCTCTCTTATATTAATGATGATAAATTACTGTGCGTATAAGTGATCTTTAGGGTGTTTGTCTCTTTTCATAGAAGAAAACCACTGTTCACACACGGCTTACCAAACATTGCACGTATTTAAGAGCAAATTTAACAACTTTTGGGAATAGAACTCTACTGAGAAAAGGTTAAATTAAAATTTATTAAGCCAACTCCCCCCCCCCAAAAAAAAAACCCCACAACAACACACAAGGTTTTTATACAACCCTACAAAATATACAAAAATAACAATATTTATTTGTTAAATTAGTAAACTTGTTTGAAGCTAATTTCTTAAATCACACTAAAATTGATCAAATATAAATATTAAAAGATAACAAGGTGATAAAATAAACTCTGGTTAAGAAAAAAGAAGCGCGATNGGAATTCATGACGGGGATTAGAACACACATAAAGCCAGAGTGGAAAGGTGGGAGGGGGGGGAGGAAAAACAAAGGGCAGGAGGGGAAAGGGGTGTTTAGTGAATCAATACGTTCGCTCGAGGGCTAAGTCGACTTCTGTAATAACACCGTTTTCTTAGCAATTAAGTTTATTAAGTTCAATGTTTCAATGCTCTCTTACTAGATTAAATACATCCGACTAGATGACAGAAGGTATACTAATGGCAGTTATTAAATGATTAGATTTTTAGCATAAGTATAGTGTAAATGGTTTGTTATGTTTATTACTGTTGCTCGCATCGGTGGGCACGCTGATCAAACGTCAAGCTCACCGTTTGCTGGTGACAGGGAGGTAAGAGTTCAAATCCCAGCCAAACATATTTAGGGTATTTTTTAATAAATGTTTTATCACTCCCCCTTAGCAAAAATGCGGGTACATTTCCTCTCAAATCTACCACTATCCTCCCAACCCCATTTGTTTTTGTCAAAGCGTCTCCTTACCCGTTAGGGTTGTACGCATATATATTTATTATGCTAATTTGGGAAGGCAGAATTTATAGAAAATATAATCTATTTCGTGTGGATTAAAAACGAGCAACTATTTTGAAAAAAATAACACCCCGCCAGTAATCGAATACCGACCTCCCCATCTCAAAAACAAAAAATAAATGAGGTTGGCCTTAAACTGCATGCCCATCGGGGTGGGTCAATCCATTAGTTTAATTAAATGAGAATAGCTCGGACTGGTAGATAGGGATGTTGTATCGAAAGAAAAGTATCGATAACAGTAAGTATCGGTATCGAGATTTTAATCTGAAAAAATACTTTTTTATCAAGTAATAATTTTAACTTTTGCATAATAATAATAATAATAATAATAATAATAATAATAATAATAATAATAATAATAATAATAATAATAATAATAATGAAAATAATAATATAATTGTATTTTCAAATTTATTTAAACACTGAAAATTATAATGATTTAACGATATTATAGTATTTTAGGTTTAGCGCATCTATGGCATGTAAACTTTAAAGGTATGATATTGTATAAAGGATATTATAAAAGGTTTTACCATACCAGCTTTCAAAATGTCTATGAAAATTTAGCTGATAGAAAGTTATTTATTAACTAAATATTATTAATATATTCTTTCAATCTATTTTGTACCCTTCTTTAACCATAGTAAACATGTAATCTAAACACGAGTGAAGATAACAAAAAAGTTGTTTCTGTCAATACCGGAGTGTGAGTATTAATATCAGTAAAAGTATCGAGTAAAAATTTACTAGTATCGAAAGGAAAATATCGATACTTCTTTTCCCATCCCTACTGGTAGGTTGTAAGATGCGGTGCAATAAACAGATGATGATGGGTTAGGAGAGTGAAATATGGAACTGCTGGTGTAACTAGATGAGTTTAATATATTGCAAGCTCGATAAGGTGGACACATTGTACATATTTATAATGCTTGCACTATTTTAAGCTTGGCCTAAATGTATTCTTATGGGCAGAATATGTATTAGTATATCATGATCATCTTAACGGTGGAATTAGAGGCTCATATTCTTTATATGGTCTGCTTAAAATTATGTTCTATTATTACATTCTGTCCCGGCAACTTAGATTAGTCGGTAGCTCAACTGCCTAAGGGGCCCAGATTCGGTCCCCGCCATGGTCGTAAAATGTATCACTTGTGAATCATTGGGTTTTCCGCTTTAACGGTAGTGAATTGACAGCCGTCAATGTTGTGTTTGTTCTTTACAAGTTATTTGCAAATTTAATCAGTTAGTTTAAAAAATATATGTTTACAGGCCGTTTCACTGCCAACGTGTCATTTTAAATATTTCTTGGGGTCATCCACGAAACGCTGTTGAGAGGGAGGGAGGGGGAAGCTCTAATCTCTATATGATGTTACATGGGGGTAGGTCTGATACATCACAGTGTTACGTAACACGGATTTTATACTTACATTATAATGTTGACAAAATAAATATGATTGTTCATATTTTCACCGTTAGTAAGAAAATACTTATAGATGACTTCCTATTCTGAGTTGTATCAAATCTGAGCCCATCTTTTAGTGTCACAAAAGCTTGCTAATGAAATTATGACATTCAATCTCGATGTGAAAAGCTATGTAACACAGGTTGTGCGATGAAAGAAAAAAAAAAGGGGGGGGGGGG
>CABFWO010005902.1:3522-22517 GCA_902155825.1 Timema genevievae | reverse complement strand
GGGGGGGGGTATTTAAAAAAAAAAGTAAGAAAAATGCGTTACGTGGTTTGTGGATGACCCCTTGATATAGCTTGCGATTTATTAAAAATGAGGAAAAACGATCATGCATAATTGTTTTGATTAGTTGACACCTATAATTAACATATTATGTAGTATATAAAGCTAAAAAAGTTCAATAATAATTAAAGAAAATGCTGAAAATCATGTAACATAGAAAATAAGTTAATATCGTATTATATCAAAGACTGGGATAAGTTATTCCGTCACTTTATATAGTACAATAGTACAATAGTACAATAGTAGGCTACGTTGCAGTTAAAAAAAATTAGTTTGAAATTAAATTTTAATCAAATCAAGTGCGAAGCTCATATGTTTTAATAAAATACTAAAAAATGTTAATTTTTGTTCCCAGGATTCACCCAAATACCAATTCACTTTTTTAAAAAAGTTTTAATAAACTGGTTCATAGTTATAAATAATAAAAAAAAATCGAATCCCTCAGATCACAACTAGACAAACTAAATAAAATAGGCCACCCAAATCTGTATGACTACCGAAATCGAACAAATCGTGTATCTTAGTATTTAAATCAAAAACCGATTAATCGACTTGATAATACGCTGCTCAAGTCCATATTATACCAAACGGGTAGTATGAATTTATCAACGAAGTTCACACAACCTTCTTGGCAGAGTGGGTTCGCGAAAGAGCGCGTTTCCTTTAAGCTATTTCCACTCCTCTCTTCCTCTTAATTAAGTCGTTAATTACTAGGGTCTATTGAGTTTAACGTTCAACCAAAGTAAAACTTAGAAGAAAAAAAATATTTTTTATCAGAAAAAACAATTTTGTAAAAGTCGGATCACACCCGAATTGATAATCAATCCGGATAGTCGGAATTGAGATATCGGTTTTCGGATATTGCATTAATATCAAATTGTGAAAATTGAAAGTTTGCTACCCGCTGCAGTAGCCGAGTGGTTTAAGGTGTCACTCTAAGGTTAGACTGACCTACTGAAGACGGGGAGATTGGGGTACGAATCCCTGTCCGGTCTATTGAAGCTGATTTTTCCCATATGGTTTCCCATTATCATTCCATGCAAATGCCTCTAAAATGCTTCCTTGCTCATTATCCCATTAGAGTAAATTTCATACAAGCGTATAGCCCGAACAGGTAATAAGACACGGCTATAAAAAAATCTAGCTCGAAGAATTTACCTGGTAGAAAGTATGAAGGAAGAGGGAATGAGAAGGAAGAGGGAGGAGAAGGAAGAGGGAGGAGAAGGAAGAGGGAGGAGAAGGAAGAGGGAGGAGAAGGAAGAGGGAGGAGAAGTTGGGAGCTCGACTGTTTCGAAGAAAAATAGAGGTTTAACTTTTAATTTTTGCTACCGTGTTTTACTACCCATTAGGGCGCTATGCAACTGGTTACGCTGAGTAGGAATAAGGGTAGTAAAATTTTAGAATAACCGCACCCGAATTTGCGTTGAAGGAAAGTGCAAAATCATTTAGGAAAAAACTGAGAAAAATCTCTCAACACGCCGGGACAACCTTCCCGTTACCATCAAATCAGACTATCAATCGGAACTGAACTCCCGACTCTCGAAGATCAAAGGCAGGATCAGTGGGAAATGTTCACGACCCCACGGCGCGACGAAGGGATGAAAAGTTTGAGAAATAAGGGTCTGGTGGAGAGATATACATTTCAATCAAAATCGCTAAAGCCATTTTTTACCAAATTTGAACTACCCTGAAGAGCGTACATCATAACAGGCCCAACTCAGCCCCCGACTCGCGCGAGGTATGGAAGTTAAAGGGAAAAGAAAAAACCTGCGATATGCCAGAAATGTGTGCAATGCATTCGTATTTGAATAATTACTCGAAATTTCCCGTTGTAACGATGGGAGACAAAGTTTCTAGTTAATAACTACTGTATGTCGCTATTAAGCCAGAATAAAGATTTGTGCACAATGGTTAGCTGATAAGCCATTCTAAAATGGTCCAAAACGGTCTTTTCAACGCAGTTTTTATCCAAATATCATTTAATATTTCAACAATATTCACTAAGAATGTCTATTAACTCTCTATCTCCATTCATGTTTAATCAGAAATGATCCACGTGTTCGTGTAAACTTACGATTTCTAGCCGACTGTATCACAAAGTTGATGGGCATGTGATGCATGCTCTTAATTTTGGATTTTAAAATCTCGATTTCGCCTCGAGGTTTAGCCACATAGCATCTAAAAAATCAAGCTTGAATGAAATCCATGAAACCACATCGGCTGTACACACAGGCAGTAATACCTACTTTTCTGGGTTCGGGGGCATATAAAACTTCAAGAATCATCAAGATCTCGAGGTCAAGAATGTTCACGACTTCAATACTTTATTTATATGAGAAATATAAAACAATAAACTTCAGTACTACCTGTAACTACATGCTTATAGTAGAAACATAGGTATACATTGATTTTTGACGGAAGTCTGTTTCGAAAGATATTTTTTCCTAAAGTCTAGTACGCAATAGGATAAATTTCCCCGGAAACATTGTTTGCCAACATGTTGCCCTTGTTTTAGAAACAGTTGGGCAACATTTTTTCATGTTGCCTTTGTGTTTCCCAGCGTGGAAAACATGTTTCCCGTGATCCATCTCAAATGGGTTACAAGAAACGATGTTAGCCAACATTTCCGACAGCAAGCAACGTGGGCTATTAGGTGAAATTGCTCATCTAAAACGTGTATTTTTTCACTTTCATGGGACCAACCATTTAACTTCAAAATCTGTAAGAGGCATGCGGGTGAAGTTCCTAAAACCACTGCCGTCTTCTATCTTCAATTCTATCAGAAGAGTATTTGCATAGCATGAACCATTTTGAAGCACTTTACAAACCTCCCATCGTTTTCTTCTCTGTCTTCTTGAAAAGATCATAACTACATACAAAGCACAAGCCAAAGCAGCACCTCCTTGACAGACATCTTTCACTCAACTGAACTCTGTACGGGAAACAAATCATTGTAGTCTGGACACGAAACAATGTTTATTTAATGTTTGCCAACAATCTGTTTCCCATGTTGGCCAACAGTTGGGCAACAGTTGGGCAACGGTTGACCAACAATTTTTCCAAGTGCGTACTAAGCTTAACAGAATCCTAACATATATTAGGGTATTGTGATGTATTAAATAGCAAAGCTACTATATTTGTTAGTTACGGCTATAACCGCATCTTAATAATCATATTCCTTAAATTGAAAAATGACACTTGTACACGGGAATCAAACCCGGGACCTTTGGCTTAGTACGCCTATGTTCTAACCACTGAGCTATCCAGGAATCATCCCATTCCCAGGGTAATTCATTCTTCACTCATATTCACACAATTTCCATACGTCCATCACAGACTCTGCCTTAAAATATGAGTGAAGAATGACCCTGGGCATGGGACAATTCCTGGCTAGCTCAGTGGTTAGAGCATTGGAGTACTAAGCCAAAGGTCCCGGGTTTGGTTCCTGTGTCCAGGTGTCATTTTTCAATTTAAAGAATAGGCCCCTATTAGGATATTTAGTAAGAAAAAAGGCCTTTAAAAACCGGCTTCCTACCAAAATAATTGTATAAGAACATACTACATCTCTTACTAGTTCTTGTACGTGATGTTTTATAAAGGCTTTCTCCTATTCTTAAATGAAAGAGTTGTTTGACGAAAGACACTCGCTAAAATGATTGTATTCGAGATAGTTCCGTGACTCGATGTCCTTGGGAGCAGATGGAAGTTTAAAGTCGACCCACTATTTCTAAACGTTACTAAACATACTTTCATGTAGTCTATTTATACATTTTGAAGAGGTCGCTGAGGTCGCTATTGGACAAATACTATACACTCATTCCTCCATACCCTCAAAACTAGCACACACACGCTGGTGACCACGCGGTCTAAGGTGTCAGGTTCGCGATGGAATGGATCACTTGTGACGGGGGAGGTCGGTCGAGGATCGAATCTCGGTCGAATGCACTAGAGGGGTTGTTTTCCACAACCAAATGTCTGTTATTTTCTTTATTACCTTCCCATGAATTCGGGTGCATTTCCTCTGACTACCCTCCTTATCTCAAGAATACATTAAATAAGTTTAATCTGATGTTAAAAATTAAAATATATGAAAAAAAACATCGCCCCGGGAGGCGAACTGTGTGAGATGTTTGACTTGAATTGCATTTGGTTGTCGCTGAATGGATGGTCTAGCTTCGAGTCTCGGCCAAATGAAGTGGGGCAAGAAGTGAGATTTCCCCATCATCTCTACACTCTAATGCTTGTGCATTTAATCTAATCTACCTGTCTCACTTCTAAGCTTTGTATAAGGGGCCCGAAAATACGTTTCAAAAGTATCAACATACAAGTAGTACGACCAGTGTTGCCAACTCTATCGTCTCTAGCGATAGTACATGGACCTGAAATAGATTGTATTTTTACCAGTACGATACTACTTTATGACATTATATTGATAGACCCGCCGATTTTCATAAAAAATAATAATTTATTTAAAATTTGTTACTTTATAGCTGGGTCACAGGATATTACTTTTAGAAAATATCCTAAAATTAGATCGCACAGGTGGTGAAATTATATCAAAAGTAGTATCCAAATCGTACAGTTGGCAACACTGAGTACGACCCAAATCAGGATGTACTCGACAAACGCGTCAGTCTCATCTCGTCTGGTTTTGGCGACGAAGGGGAGGCTTCGAATCCCCAGCAGGATGTACCATGATATTATCTCCTGTGTGGTTTCCTCTCTTTCTCGTTCCACACAGATGCGGGCACATTCCCCCCTCCCACGCGGTGTAAATGTGCAGAAAGCCCGGACGGGAAGGGGGGGGGGGACGCGGGGGAGCATCCAAACATGGTACGAGTTGCTCAAAGTTTGACACGCACACGCGCCTTTTGACTCCAAGAGTGCGTGTATATTTAGTCGCCCCCAGCTGAGCGCAATGTGTGTCTGGAACAACCCCGGCATGGCAAGTGGAAGAAGATCGCTTTGTAATACCAGTTACCAGTTGAGATGTCGGATGGAAAACTGTCCGACAATTTAAATGGGACGAATCCTACCGAGATATCCAAAGTTTTAACTACAGTTTTATTTATCCTGAATATGTTTAAGTTAGATGAAAGGAACTGCGAGATATGGCCAGCTTGTTTTTCAGTTTTTTGTAAGAATTTTTTTTAAAACAAATAAAATATTGCTTCAGTAAACAAGCTTAGCTTAATTTTCTACACACTGTAAACTCTACAGTTCTTGAATATTTGTTATAAGTATGCTGTAATCTGATAAGAACTTTATATTTTGTTATCTTGATTAAAAAAGTAATTATATAATTACAAGCTGATCAAGAAAAATATTCAAGAACAGCTGTTGATTTAAACACGCGAAGAAAATTAAACTAAATGTTTTTACTGAAGCAATATCAAATTTATTTTGCCCAAAAAATATGTTTGATAAAAAAAGTGAAAAAATACTGACCCTCCTTCCTGCTTCCTCCTCCCACAACTTTAGGTGGGGTGGAAGGGGACGCGAGAAAAGGCCATTGTTTTTGAAGTTCTTATGGCAAAACTTTTTTTTTGGCTAAAATAAATAAAATAATGCTCCAGTACAAACATAGAATTTAATTTTCTTCACATGTTGAAATCATCAGTTCCTGAACATCTATCATTAGATGAGAAACTCTTCAAATGAAAAGAAAAGGTTGTCATTAAATTCCATGAGACCTTCGATAGATATTCGAGAAATTTTGAGGTCACCAGGTGAATAAAATAAAATTATATGTTTGTACTGGAGCAATATTTTATTTATTTTGCTCAAAAAAAAGTTTTGCAAAAAAAACACTGGCCTTTTCTTGGGTACCCTTCCGTCCCACCTTAACCCTGTAAATGCCCACAACAGTGACGCTCTTTAGATTCAATGTTTAGAGGACGGACTAAATCAAATAAAGTGGCATTTAGCACCTGCCCTGGCATCGAGCCACGAAACAGCGCGAACATCGAGTGTTTTGTTTAGTCAGAGAGTACCGACGAAGGACACGTGACCTCTACGAGGTACACCCAGTTTACCCTGAGAGTTACTTGATGGTTTCCACTATGGTACAGCGTATAAGATAAAGCCATTACTTTAATCAGTCTATGTAAAACTTCTACCTTTCAGGGTTAACTGATTGTACCTTAGTAGTTCCTAAGGCCATTCGGGGCGTTCACTGGCTGCTAATAGAATAGTTAATACAGTAACCCCATGGCTTCTTTGGTGCTCACTGCCAGCTGATGGCTTTGAAAAGTTACCAGACCAAATTATGTATCCCTACGCCGAACCAAATGATCTGCAAAAAAGCATGTGTTTAGCAGCTGTCACGTCTTACAGTCAACATTTAGGTATATACCTAAATGTTGACTGTCAGAAGTCAGCTGTGAGCTGTCAGTCAGCACCAAAGAAGCCATGGGGCTACTGTAGATTAGATTACTATTTAGAAGCCAATGCGCGCATTGTAGTCAAAATTATTAAAGATGTCAACTGTAGGTTTAGAGTAGGCTGGTTCGATCCCAGGTGGAACATCTTTTTTTTTTTCACGTGCATCGAGTCTTACTTCCTGTCCAGGTTATTATATTGATTGGGTGGGATGAGGAAGGTAGAATTTATAGGAAGTATACCCTCATTTACATTGTGGGGAAGTGGGAAGGGAAGATGGGAAAAAACACCTAGAAGTATCAGGCAGGGATTATCCCTAACCATACAAGACGAGATTGAATCCTTATTCCGCGTGCCCACCGGTGTGGGTTAGAACCTAAACTAAATTTATTATTTGTGCATAGGTTCCTTTTAATATCCAGAAAATTAAATTTTTGACGCTAATCTTGGGTGTAATGAGTTGTGTTAATAGGTATTAGTTAAATTTTTTAACACAGAGTTTTACTGCCTATTTGGGCTAAACGCTTATGTACTAATTAGGCCTACGCGAATGGGTTAATATTGAGGAATGTTGAGTTTAGAGGAAATGTATCTGCATTTGTGTGGAGAAAGGGGAGTGGGAAACTAATTAGTAAAAGCCACCCTCAGTACACCCGACCGGGATCAAACTCCAATCTCCCCATTATCGGTAGCTTAGTCTATTACGAGAGTAGCGCCTTAGACCATGCAGTCACCGGAGCGGGTAAGCTATGTTATTAACTGTGGATTTGTTGCTGAAAGCCTATGTATAAGTTGTATTAATTTATTCTAATTTCAAATAAATGGTGCTTCGGTGGTCGTATGGTCTAAGGCGTCACTCTCGTGTTAGACTATACCGCCGACGACAGGGAGATCGGAGTTAGAATCCTGGTCGATTATATTGAGTGTGTGTTTCCAAATTGTTTTATCCTCTCCCTCCACCACGCAAATGCAGGTACACTTCCTCTAAATTCTACCTTCCTCATCCCTAGCTCACTAGCGTAATTAGTACACATGCGTATAACCCGAACAGGTAGTAAAACGCGGTGCTAATTTTAATCGTCGTTAGAGTCGATTTAGATATAATCAATTTTTTTCTCTTAACTCCCTCACCCCCCTAACTAAACTACCCTTAGTTTTATGGTTAGTTGAACACGTTGCGGTCCATTAGGGATGGTGTGTAGGTGTAGTGATGGCCCTCTTTTCTACGAAAGTCTGGAAGAGAGAAGGTCATCGTGACAAGACTCTGCATCTGGCATACTTCAGTGACCCAAGGTTTTTTATTGAGAGAAGATCCACCTATCCACCTCCAGTGTGTGTGAGCTTTGCGATGCTCCCCTTAGTGTGTACCACATTTTGGTGGAGTGTCGCAAGTATGCCCTTATTCGCCTGGCTCTTGGTTTTAATGGCGACCTTCGTTTTTTGTTATGCTTACACCGTTTTATACGCTAGGCGAATCTTTTAAAATCCATTTGCGTTTCAATCTTATTGAGTGGCTCACTTGGGTATTATCTCATATTGAAATTAGATTTAACAATTTTAATATAATTTAGGATGTTTTTTTTTTGTCTTTTTAAAGTAGTGTATACACCTGTGAGTTTTTTAAGCAGGTGTCTCACCCACCCCAAACCCTACTAATAGTCAATTTTGGTTGCGTATAAATTGAGTCCCAAAACGGAAATTTTACACCAAGTAAGTCCCTCTTTAAAAAGTGTGTAACACGAATTGCGTCTCTCTTTGAAAGTAGTTAACTTTATAATTAAGTTATAATTCAATAATTTAAATTCTTACCTGTTCTTAAACCCCTCATTTTACTTAAGTATTATGACAAATCAAATTAAACGAGACTATGTGTTTTTTAGAAGTTAAAGTTAATAAAAATTGAGTACATTATGTAATTTTCCTGGTAAAAATAATTGAAAATTTTATATTTTGTATAGCTTTACACTTTTGAAATTGATTGTCTACTTTTCGTTCCCTGGTAGATATTTGTAACATACACTTTTGATGAATGTAAATCGATATATTTCACTGGTTTCATACGTCAAAGTTTTCTCCCTCATGAAGGCTTCTTTGTGTACCGCTTCACGTCGTATCTATCCTTTACAAAGTATTTTTACATAGAAATCGCACTGTAAGTTTTTCAACACTTCTATAGACTGAGAAATGTTCGGGTGTGCATTCCATTTATCTTGAAATTAAAAGATCCCCAGCAATTTGTAGTGAGTAGTGCAGTAAGATATTGATCTGCCTAGACGTGGGGTGGAAATTTTGCATTTTCTGTTACGTACAATTCTAAAATGTACTCAGTAAAGCTTCTTAATTTGTCGTCTTCGGGATGGGTCATCATGAGGTAATCAGTAAAGTAGTCGTCCACGTCACCAGTATTCAGGAATGATAGTTCAAATAAATTTTTCAATTGCAAAATATGTAACTTTATGTTATTGAATAAGGTTTAGTTGTTGGATTTTCCTCCACCAACTTTAACCTAAATGAAACCTACAACCTTTGATGATTTGTGGTGTTAATAAATAATCTTCCCACAGCTTGATGAATAGCTTCTTCAAAGACAATGAGTATTGTAGATTGGAACAAAGTCCAAACCAAGTTCACGAAATTTTAAAAATTAAGTGTTGAAGGGCTGTAATGTAAGTGTTTGCGGTTTTATTGAAAGCAAAAAAGGAGACCAAAGGAGTGTAGATGTGATATTACAGCCTATAGTGCTGAATAATTGCAAAAAAAACAGCTTTGGAGAAACATGGAAAGTTCCTGTAATGTTGATGACGCTAAGTTGTTCCAAAAACTTCAAGTTTGTTACCCTATAAAAAAGAAAAAAAATTGCTAACATTCACGAATAAAAATGGTTCTTCCTTACTCGTCTTATGTCCAATTTTTCCAAAGAAGTATGCGGATCCTCCAGTGGTTTTAGTAATGTGGATAAAAACCGAAAAGCGAGCTTGGTGGATAAAAATATGAAACCTAATGGAGCAAGTCATGAAGGTATCTGATATTACAAGTTGGGACGCAATTCTGTTGTTGACTAACAAAACTTGGGACGTAGATCATTTGACTACTTAGAATTATCGGAACGCAGTTTTTATTTTCATCAGAGGATTCAAACCGGGAACGCATTTCCGATGCTGCGGTTATTTAACTTCCGCTCCCACATTTGTTGATTTCGGCAGGTGAATTATTTCTTAGTCCTTTCCCCTGTGGGGATTTTACTTTGTTTTTAATGTTATTTAAGGCCCTAATGACCGCATTGTGTCGAAGGGCCTATAAATCCAAATAATAATAATATTAGTCAGATAATTCTTAAAATTCCTCGGATGAATTTTATGAAAACCCTAGATAACAAGTTTTAGCCCTATTGGTAAAATTGTTTCTGCTCCAGTTCCAGTTACAGACAGAAAGACAGACATGCGGCGTTGCAAATCACTTTTACGGGTTCAGGGGTTCATGAAACGTCGGCCTCCATCAAAATCTCAAATCGAATTTATTTTAACGATCACAATACTTCCATCTCGACCTAAGGGTTGCGAGAAAGTAAAATATAAATTTCAAAAAGAAGTATTAAAAACTTATTTATAACTTTTTGTTAACCTTTTGTGTTTTTTTTTAACTAACACCTTTAGAAATATCACACCAGTGGGTACGCAGATAAAGGTGTTAGTCGCGTACTAATTGGTTTTATGTCGGGATTCGATTTATGTCCAAGAGCACGGATTATGTTTCCAAAATGTTTTTTTACTCTCCCTTCTCACGAATGCGTGTACACTTCATCCTCAGCCCTAGCCATTAGTTAAGTATGTGTATATCCCGGGCGTGTAGTAATACAAAGTTCACTAAGAAATAAGATACCTAGTAGACTATGCTTCACCAAATAAAACATTTTAAGGAATGACAATGTAAAAGCAAAATCAACGGATATATTTGAGATCCTGTCTTCACTAGATGAAGATAGTCAACAGATGCTGAGAAGTGCATTGTCTCTGTCCAACTCTCCCCTTCAGCATCAAGCCTGTCGTGTGCCCGGAGGGTTAAACTACCCTCATCACCAAGAAGAAGAAATAAAACAAGCTATCTAGCTATGTACAAGCCCTACACCCCCTTCCCCAATCCTTACCACTTCTCATCCAGAAGAAAATCATCGAAACACCCTTCAATCGACTTCACAAGTACAAAAGATTTTGATTTTTAATTTGGGGCAGTTAAGAGACCATCTCCTCCTCCTGGATGGATCATAACTTAGATAGGTATTAACGCAACACCTTAGCTCAGTCTGTAAAGTGTCTGTATACTGAGCTTAGGGGTCCCGGTTTCGATTCCTGACATGGCTGAAAAATTTATAAATGGTAAAATGTGGGGTTCCACTCTCATAGTGATGAATTAACGGCCAGGGGGCTGGGTGTTGTGTATATTGTAGATTTAAGTGAGTTTATAAGTCACGTGCTGTTTATAATCAGTCGGTTCAAAAAGTGTATGTTAAATACCTCAAAAAATAATTTAAAAAAATAATAGCTCTAACCAGGCGTCGCATTGTGGTGCGGTAGTCTGGAGTCTTCATCAAAAACCAATGGAAATGAAACCAGTGAAAACAATTTGCTATATTTAAAAAAACGGAATTTTTTTTATAAAATAAAATATTGTACTTATTCCAATTTTGGTGTTGTCATGTAGAGTTCAGAAAACCTTGACTTTGATGCGATTCCCGGATCTAGGGTAATTGAATAGGCTATATGCTCGTAATATCCCTGTTAATCACTCCTGAGATGTGTTCTATACACTTACTCATGTTGGTAAAGGTAATTATGTCTTCCTGAATTAATATTTTACTCCATTTAAACAAGCTATTTTTAGTTTCAAAGTAATCATTTTTAGCTCCTTTTGGTGTTGTTTTTTGTAGCTCCTTTTGGTAGTTTTTTTGAAGGACTATTGAGTTGATATTTTTACATCCATTACTGTTTCCAGCCTGTGTCCTAGGTCAGTTTTTTTTATTCAAGACATATTTTACACTACCGGCTTGATAGGCCTATCGTAGCTTCATGTGCCTTATAATCTAACTTAAGACTAGGACAGGCACAACATACAGTCCCCGGCCGTTAATGTATCAATGTGAAAGCGTAAACCCACATTTCACCAATGATAGATTTTTCGGCCATGCCGGAAATCGAACACGGGACCCTTAGCTCAGTAGATAGACAAGCTACCGACTGAGCTAAGGTGTCGGATTATTGAGTTAATATTGTAGATTTTATATAAGTTCTTATTTGAAACATTTTTTCTTTCAATGCGTTTTAATTAAGATTTTTTTCTATATAAAATATTTTGTTCAAAACATTTTATTTTCACTTTTCACACACTCCATGTCTCTGATAACTTTTTTAAAAGCACCACGTCGTACTACCCCTTTGGGCTATAAGCATATGCACTAATCATTCTAATGTATTAGGGATGATGAAGGTTGAATTTAAAGAAAGTGTACCCGCATTTACGTGGAGGGTGCGTGCAAAAACACTTAGTAGAAACCACCCCCCATTCATCTGAGCGGAGTTGTAAACCTAATCTCCCCATCATCAGCAGTCCAGTCTATTGTTGAGTGACGCCTTAGACCATTCAACCACCAAAGTGAGTCAACCTGATAGCTATTTCAATCGTCTGGAAAGAATCAGATCACTTCCAGAGGTAAAGAGAGACCAGTGTGAAAAACACCAATGTCGCTACACGCAAATGCGGGTGTACTTATTTTAAATTCAGTTTTTTCTCTTCCCTACACTATCAGTGTAATATGCGGCTGGGTGGGTAGTATGACACAGATCACAGAGGGAAGTGGAAACACCGTTCCTGATGCTTTTCTTCATCTTTTATTTTGTAGCGGCGCATATTGAAAAGTGACGTAATTGAAATCAAAAAGTACCTAAACGTAATTTCCAATTACGTGAATACGTCGTTGATCGGGCGATGAACAAAAGCTATTATCAGCTTCGAGCCCATAGCATGAGTTCCGAACATGAATTAGTGATTCACGCAATAATCGCGTCCTTCTGTAACCACGGTCGTCGACCCATTCCATTATGTGAGGAAGAGGATTAGGATAGGCCTCTTGAGGTTTGAGTAGCCAGCCCGAGAGAGCGAGGAGAGGAAGGGAGAATATGTCAAAAGGGGAGGGGCCGTTCAAACTTGATTACGTCACTGCTTGCGAACACGAGGTGAGGAGGAATTCAGAGAGGTTAAAATAATAGGAGTGAGAAGAAGGTAAGTAAAATCAGTAACTAAAGTGAGAAAAAGATAAATTAATAAATCTTGTTTAAAATACAATTGCTCTGTCAAATATTAACAGTAAAATGTTGAGTGTTTGGCTTTTTTTTTTAAGATGAAAGCTATCCTCATATTTACACCTAGACAAGCCAGAAAGTTGATTAGGACTATTTTTCGCTTGAATGCAGCTTGTTTTAAATAATGTTGCGTACTTATTAACGTGCCTTTACATAAAAGTAGATCAAATGGTTTTATGACCGTCATAGTATACGGTTTAATAACGGTAAACTTATAGCGGGCGCGTTGAATCTAAGTCACATAGTCTTGGAATAAACGGATCGGCAATGAATAGTTTACCATGATAGGCTGATTGTTTACCTCCTTCTTAGGTGCGTATAAAGCTCATTTTTCTAGGAAGGGGGGAAGGCGCTAACAAATTGTAAGGGGGTTCGGACCCACCAACCCTGCCCTTTCTTTCAAATTTTTCATAGATAGCAAATAATGATTTGAGTAAGTGGTTATGTAGAGATAATGACTGGGGGAAGGTGGTAAACCTACCTACATAAGTTACAAACTCCACTTCTGACAGTTCTGTTATTTCAACTGCTCTTTCCTTAGGGTGATTCCTCAAGTAGGATCTTACAGGCGATAGCAAAAATGTTTGCCTCATTTTCTCGGACCCCCACCTTTCTACGCCCTTTGCTCCTTCTCATGCTTTCCTTATTTCCTCAAACCTGAGAATTACTTTCCCTCACAATAAAGTCTTAAACAATTAGTAGGGCCTACAGTCAAATTTTAATAGGAAAGATCTTCCAGAAAATACAAACATATTTCTTTGTGGCCAAAATCGATATTTTATTCTTTTATTAGTGGTATTTCATAGGCATTTATATTATATATCTAAAGCGACAGCCTCATATCATATGACTTAACGTATGAACACGTGAAAATAAATCTAGTAGTTTTTCTAGGTCTCAGATAAGGTTACCCCTATGAAAATTGTACTGTGGATATCCCTTAGGCTGTTTGTTTACCTCCTCATGATGATACCTTCCTACTTCACATCTGAGCGTTCTACCCCCTCACTATAAAGTCTCAATAAAATAAATTATGTTTGTGACTGTGAGTGAGAGTTTCCATTCGCAGATTGATGGCACGGTGCAGTCAAACAATCGCAGGATTCAATTATTCGCGAGCAGTCTATCTGATACGCTGTCTCGTTTTACTTTCTCATATCAAGAGAAAGTATTGTGATCGGGAAAGCAATCGATATCGAGATTTTGACGAATTTTGACGTTTCCTGTGAACACAAATCCAATAAAGTGTATTTTACTATTTCGTCTGTCCCCATATCTGTTTGTCTGTCTGTCTGTCCCTTGCCACGGATCCGAAACGGTTTGATGGATTTTGTTTAAACTTGATAGGTGGTATAGGACAATACCACAAAAGTTTTTTCTACTCTAGCTCTTCAATTAGGCGTTATTTACTGATGAGAAATTTTTTTAAATTCCAAATTCTTATAAAATGGCTATAACAATTTTGTTTAAATTGCATGTCTAGGATTTGTTTGACAGGACAGATAGCACTATATAATTGATTTTGGGTAAAAAATTCAATAAGTCGTTTACTGATAAGTGAATTTTGAAAATTCAAATTGCTATGAAAATGGCCACAACGAATTTGATCATAATTTATATCTGAGGAGTGTTTGACAATAAGATGATTAATAAAGCTGTATACTTGTTTTTGAAGGAAAAATTTGACCAAAGGTAGTTGTTTATTGATGACTATTTTTTAATTTGAATATTAAAAAAAATTGTTTGGTCTAGTTCAATATGGGCATCTGTTAAATTTTTTGTATTATAAATAGTTGTGTGGATTCTTGTTTTAAATCATTTAATAGTGGTTAATAAGGGTTATATTTGTAAAATTTGATTAAAAAAATAGTTCTAATGGTTTGTATAAAAATTGGTATCGGGGGAATATTTAATATGTCAATTATATTATATATATTTATTTATCTGAAATAAATGAATTTAAGTGCGGTTTACTTTCAACAAAGCATACACAATTCAATTTGTTGGAAATTGACCTTCAAGATTGAATTCAAAATGGGAATTTGTGAATAGTTTTTCATGATAAATAAGAATACGTTTTAAATGTTTACAATAAACAAATAATTTTGGGATATCTTACAAATTATTTATTTTTGAAAATTTGAATTTTGTTAAAAATATTTAAACAATTTGGTTTAAAAATTATATATAAAGAATTGAGAGAAAATGTACCCACATTTGCGTGGAGCAAGGAAGAGCAGGACAACATTTAGGAAAAACTACCCTCAATATAAGCTCTCGGTCATCAAAGAACCATACTAAATGAACTTTATTATGTATCCACGTGCTAGTCTCATTTGTCATGTGTTTCTGACACTTTAATCTAAACCAAAGAGCATCTTCCTGTCCTGGCTTTGACTCGCGACACGCCCGAAAATTGAAAGTGTGAATTTCCTCCTCCCACCCCCCCTTTTCACAATGATCAGTTATCTTGCAAGTCGTTTGATGGTATATTGATGGCTCACAAATGCCGGCTGGCTTTGGGTATCGAAGTTTCTGGTTCATATCCTGACGATGAACAACATAGTTTAGTATTTGTGGGTAGGTTTGCTCTATTAGTCAAATTGGGGGATTCAGCCCCGTTCTACACCAACAGGAGGGGGTGAGGCTATAACTAGGGCATCCCCCCTTCTCCTCTACAAGATGGCCAGTTATTGTAATAGAAGCTTAAAACATAAGAAGTGAAACTATAATATAAAAAACTTAAGACGTGTCGAATGGATAAGTTAGATTTTAAGACCAGGCTTTGCTACGTTAAAAGTAGCCCTTCAGATTTATATTATAGTAAAAGCACAGAAATATATATTTTATATCAATTCCCCATTCCCAAATAACCCATCCAGCACAACGCGCAATTCCCCCAACTTATCTCCAGACAAATGCTGGTGTATGTTCTTACGATTCACCTCCCTCTACGTCATGACCGCTTGTATTATAATAGTGTAAAAGTCGTTCAGCATAGGAATTGTTTTCTGAAAGGCCTTTTTTCCGACCAGAAATCAATTATATAGTAGGATATTGGTAGAAAAAAAGACCTTTCAGAGAGTAATTTCTACTATGAATGTAGTATATATGTAGATAATAGCCAGCCAGCGCACATGAACTGGAACGTAGTAATAAATAACTGGCCATGTGTGTAGTAGTTTCCTGTCTCTTCCACGATCCTCTTTGCCCGCATGTAAAAACCTGTTTGGAAATGTGCGAAGAGTGTGTCAACTAATTCTTGGTGGCACAGTCTTTTTATTGTAAAAAAAAAGTATCATTATGTTATTAACTATTTTTATGATTGAGACAAGTGTACAATGCGTTTTACTCTTCTTTCTGTCACACACTATTGTTTTCTGTTTTATTATTACTTTCTCATCTCAAGAAAAAGTATTATAATCGTGGAAAAAAGTCACTCTCGAGATTAAGAATTCGGCCAGACTGACAAGCGTGCGAGCGAGCGCGCAAGTGACTGGGTGGCCAGACTGGCGAGCGAGCACGTAATTAGCAGATAGCTCTCGATAGTTGTTAACGAGGAGGCTCCAACTCTTGGCTGAGTGAACCGAGGGGGGTTTTAACAAGTGATTTATTGTTGTGGTTTTCTCATCCTCTCTCCACGCTAATGGTGATTCTTATTTGTAAAGGCCTACTTTGATAATATTGAAGTATTTTAACATATCAGTTTTCATATATATATATATATAGGTATGGTTTATATATATATATATATATATACATATAGGTATGGTTTATGATCTTAACAATTAAATTAGGCCGTTAGTAGCAAGTGTGCTAAACCTATCGATATTAATAAAAATGTCAAAATGAGAAGTTTTCCTAGCACTCAATGAACCAACATACAATAATATTGCCTAGGGCCTGTAAACTAGACTGTACCGGGTCAAGCGCGCGCGCTTGAAAAATTGAACCAGTTCTATCTTTCAGGCGTGCGCGCTCAGTCACTCGCTCCAGTCTGGCCACCCCCTAAGACGAATCTTTACGTTTTATGTGATCCCGGACCCAAAAAAGTAGATTTAACAGTTCCGTCTGACCCCATGCCTACCTGTCTGTACCAGGGCACGGATCCAAAACGTTTGGATGGATTTAGTTCAAAATTGATATTTGGGTTTTACTTTTTTGATTTTGACCCTAGCCCTTAAATTAAGTGTAGTATACCGATGAGTGATTTTTGTGAATTCCAAACTTTTTGAAAATGGCTCTAACGATTCTGTTTAAAATGCATACCTAAGATTTGTTTGGCATGACCAATAGCACTGTATCATAAATAGCTTTTTGGGCCAAAATTATTTTAAGTGTAATTTACGAGTGGACATTTTTTTAATTCATAATATTTCGAGAATATCTTTAACGATTTTTGTTTAAAATCTATATCTGAGTATTATTTGATATGACAAATAAAACTATACACTTGTTTTGGGGGTAAAAATTCGTTAAAGGTTATTTACTAATTACTTTTTTTTTAATTTGAACATATAAAAAATGGCTCTAGTTACATTTTTTACATAATAAATAATATAGTTTTTTACACAATAAATAATAAATTATATCTTTTTTTTCTAAACGAAACATTGTATAGTAGATTGCTGAATATTTAAAAAAATACCTATACTAATTTTGTCCAAAATTGGTATCGGGGGACTTTAATGATAATGAGTAAGGGATCTTTATTTTTCTGAAATAAACTAATTTAATGGTGGGTTAGACTACTTTAGACAATTATAGAAAATATTATATCTTTCGAAATTGAGCTTAAAGATTGGGTTCAAAATTAGTATCTGGGAATAATTGTTCATGATAAATAAGAATATGTTTTTATTTTTACTAATAGCAAATAATTTTAGGGTAGTTTACATATAACTATTTTTGAAAATTTGAAATTTTCTAAAAATATTTGAGCAATTTAGTTTAAAGTTTATAAATCAAAAGTTTTTATTGTGTTTTTATGAGTGAAACTTATTTAAACCTATTTTTGAACATTTTTTTCGAAGCTATGATACACAATATGAGAAAGTTAGTGCAATTGTGTGGTAGCATTTATTTTTGTACCACAACTTAATAAAGTCAAATTTTCATAAGAAGGTCTTTTAGAAAATATAAACTTTTTTTTTACGGTCAACAATTGACTTTTTTTTCTAGTCTACGACTATAAGTGTTATGTTACATGTATTGATAATATCCATCAAAAGTGATCACATGAACTGTCAAATGACTACGTGAAAGTAGATCTACTGTAATGTTCTCGACGGAGTTACTTTGATTTAAACTTAAATTGTATAAACTGTAGAGTTTTAGTTGATCGGATGTTTGATATCAATGTCAGTTGGCAGTAATATAAGCCGTATACGGATGTATACGTAGTCCCAGCGCTTGATAAATTAGCTGAAGTCAGATGCGCCTCTGAATGAACTGATGATTCATCTGTGTGAGCAAGTGTGGTGTAGATTGGTCACCTTGACGGAAACGGGAGTTAAGTTCAAGATGGCGTAGACTAGATTCTAGACATCATAGAGTGGAGCTCTAGACAGTTGTCAGAGTGTCGTGAAGTTGTGTCCGTCCAGCGATGATGTGTCTCGAGAGCCATGAGTGTTAACAGTGGGTGATAGTGCGTGTGTAGACAGTCTGATACAGTTGTCAGAGTATGTTAGTGTGTAGCGTGTGCCATGAGTAGCCCTAGTGACCGATGGGATACGACCCAGGACTCCGGTGCAAGGATACAGTATAGTGGTGAAATAATAGACCTCTAATCATGACCCAAACCTAATCCAGTATCTGCGAGACGCCCATTTGTAGACTCGAATTATTACTAATAAAACCCATAATAGCAACAAATCAGTCGTACAATCATCGATCAAGTGACCTTCCCCAACCACCCTTGTCCCAGTCATCCTGACAAGAGACAAGGGGGGAGGGGTCATCACATACAGGGAGTCAGGAGTGAAAAGGGGGCGGTTACTCTACTAACTTTTCTAAATGTCAGATAAGGTTCTTCCTAGCCAGGGTTATCCGAAGTTAACTACACGAAAGGTGTAGGGATGAGCATGATAGATTTGAGATAAAGTGCATTAGCATTCATGTGGAGGGACAATGGAAAAACCTTTGGGGGGGGGGGGGAACTACCCCAGTACACACGGTCTGGTACTAAAGTAAATGTTTTATTTA